>VZRE01002051.1:564715-706464 GCA_013396775.1 Cephalopterus ornatus
GGAATCAGAAAAGTAATTAAAATGCCAAAACATAGGAAGCAACAGACTTCATCATCATTAAAGCTTTATTTTACAGAATTCTTCAGTTTAAAGCTGGTGCTTGTGAAGGTAGAATACCAAGGTAATTAAACTTGTTTTGGAGTTCGGACACTTTGCCTCTTATCTTGCTTATTTAGGTGGTATTTTATTAATGATCTCTCAAGGGAAAACTACTGTAGCTGGGAAATTAATGAAATATTAATAACAACCAAAGTGATGCGTATGATTCCACTTTGGAGAAGCCTGACCTGAATGTGCTCTCCCCTTGCTGTGCTCCGTGAGCAGAAAAGTCAGTGCTGAGCGTGTGTGCCCCACACTGCCTCGAGCATGCCGAATGTGGTGTTCCCAGGGGACACTTCTGGGTTAGCAAGTAGGAATCCACAGGTAAATCAGAGTCAGGGGTGGGCAGTGGAGCTCAGCTGAAAATGCTAAAAATGAGCTAAAAGGGGCAAGATTAAACCTAAGTGAACAAAATCATTGTGGAGGTCGGGAGGGGACAGAGCTGTAAACACGATTTGAAGAGGGGGAACTGGCAGGGAAGCCCATCTTGGTCTTGAGAGGACAGAAGTATCCCAGTGCAGGAGATCCCTCTGCAAGCACCTTGCCTGTTTTTTTTTAAAAAATCCATTCCCTCTTGCTGTGGGGGTGAACAGTTGCTGTTACACAGTAAGTGCCAAATCCCCTCTCCTTGATGTATTTATCAAGGTACATCTTTGACTTGGGCCTCTTCAGGTAAGTTGAGGTGAAAGCTGTGTCTTGGATGTGTTTTCCATTGGTAAGACTAGTTTATTTTCCTGGTCATCATAAACACATGTTAAAAAATATGCAACTTAACTGGAGTCAGCTTGAGGATGAGGTGTAATATAGTAACAGCTAAACCTGTTAGTTAAAATTTTTGCAAGGCCTCTGGCAAAACTGGAGTTTTTTTGAGGCATTATTAGCTCTGCAACTGTACCTCCATGTACATAAACCACAAACTGTTTAAAAATAACAGCACTTGGAGGATGGCCCAGATTTTTGAAGAATAACAAGTCATTTCTAATTCCTCTGAACCCTTCTCCTCTTTCCCTGAGTGTGCAGCATTTTCTTAGTTTAGAAGCTTTTTGATCATTTACGAAATTAACATTGCAGCGGGTTCTGAAGGGATGTGCTCATCAAGGAAACCAATTCAGATAACAAAAAGGCACAATTGTTAGCTGTCTCTATCATTATGAGGGGAAAAAAAGGCCTTGCAAGCTGATCAGAGTCCTCTGTCGCTGCTGGTCCCAGATACTGCCTTCCGCCCTCTTCTTGCCACCCTCCTCTCCCCAGCAGCTCTATGAACTACATCCCGGTGAAGATGCTTCCTTACTTCAAGGTGGCACACAATGGGAAACACAATGCTGGTCATTGCAGAGACTCCTTGGGTTCCCTGATGGAACAAAACTTGGCTTCCAGCTGGTCAGATACCTGTAGATGACAGTCTAAGAAAGGGAGAGGTCAGAGAGGGAAAGAATGTGCATGTTCTGGAGAGTTTTTCCATGCTGAGTGGTTAGATAGATAGATAGATAGATAAGTGAAAGGAATCATGCAGCCTAATAGGTTTTTCTTGGGAGATCTTGGCCTTAGACCTTTCTTCTGACATGGGTAAATTATCTCTACTGTTTTTTCCTTATTTTCCCAACTGTAAAGTAAAATGGTGGTAATCCTCTTTGGATTTTCCTTTTCTTTTCCTTGTGCCCACACAAATCTGGGGTCAAAGGCTGTCTCTGCCTCAGGGTTCCTCCAGTGGCTGAAGCCTTGGATTGCTGTGTAAGCAGAAATAGCAACAAGGTTGAGTTTTTGGGTTTTTCCCAGTTTTGTATATGAAGTCACAAGGCGAAAGGCATTTTAGCAAGGCATGTATTTGTGCAGGTACTTAGACACACGCCCCTATTAACATAGAGAGTGAAGCTACTGAAAAATAAGCCGTTGCCAATACTGCCTCTTAACTTGTCTTACACCCAAGTGCACACAGCAGCTTTATTGACTGGTGATGTGGAAATGTTCTTTCAAACTAGGCATTCATAATTAAACTGAGATCAAATACTCAGCCTTCACTGTGGTGCTAATGATGTGCAATATCTTCCTTTTCTTGTATTATTTTTTCATGTTTGTCTCTGTGTGTGCGCATGTGTGTGTATTTTTGCAGCAAGCTGGAAATTATATTTTTAGTCAAGAGGACTAATTAATAATTCATTCATGAATAATGATGAAAGTAGCTGATTAAAATGTATGTCTAGCTTCAAAAGGAATAATCTTCAGAAGTTATAAGGTTTATAAAGTCCATCTCAGCCCCCATCTTCTCTTCCCAGCCTCTGTGCAACAGCTGTTGTTATTCCCATTCACAGGTATCAGGTAGCAGTTATGCTGGGGATATGATCCAGAGTAATAAAGCCTAGTTTTCTGAGGAGGTGGCAGGTTTCCTTCTGAGGTAGGAAGCTGGACTGCATCTGCTGATGGCAGTGCAATGCGGAGCCTCTAAGGCAGATCCCCGCAGCGGTGGGGTGTGCGTGTGTAGCACAGTGATCAGAAGTGCACGTGGGCGTTACGTGGGTTTGCAGGTGGGCTGGCCTGGAGATTTCCTAAGATAACCTTCACTTCCGAGAGTCACTGTGCCAGTGTTTTCAGCTGTTCTGACAGCACAAGGCAGGGAGCGTTAGAGTGCAATGGCAGGGACATGTCAGCACCGTGATTCCTCTGCGGGAGTTGCTCCTCTCTTCAGTGCCTTGCGGCCATCAAAGCACCATGCTGAATGTTCTTGACCAACACGCAGGACTGCGAATGGCTCACTGCAGTTACAAGAGGTGGAGATGTGAGCAAAGTCAGCTGCAAACCTTCCTTTAGCTTCTCCAAGGTTTATCAGGACTGTGTTGAATGGTGTCCTGCCTACGAGTTCCTCAGTGTCTTTTTTTCCTCTGCTTTAATCTTCTGAAGGAAAAAAATAGACCCTGAAAACACAAGGAAAAAAAAACAAACTGAAAAGAGAAGAGGGATCAAAGTCTTTCGTGAACATAGTGTGTGTAAAGCCACCTGCAGGGGCAGATTTGTCATGGTACATTTTTGCAAAAATCATTAACTTGTCATGGCAAAATGGAAAAAGTAATAAAACAGCAGTAAAAACAAGTTAAATTCTGAGCCTGGAGGATCAGCTTATTTTTAAAAAAATGACAGTTTTTCAGGGGTCAGCTCTTACTTTCTCCAATCATGTGTGACCATCGCCCTTTTCCTTTTAGCCTAGCCCTTTGCCAGGCCTCAGTATTTCTGCAGTGTTTTGTATTTGACATGTTGAAGAACACTCATTATTACCCTTTCCCTTCTAGATGATCTTTTTATTTTTCCATCCTGGTGATGTAGTGGTAACAGTACATAAAATTACAGCTAATTCCGCTGGCCGAGTCCTTTCTGCTACTCTCAGCTCATATCCTCAGCTCAGAAGTAGTTGAAAGAGTTCCAACAAGATTCTAGGCAAAAGAGCATTTAGTGAGGCTCCTCCTGTTGGATCATGTCTTGCTGAACTGTGAGTCCTTACTTTTGTCAGTGCAGATATGCTTATTACTCGTTGTGAAACAAAGTCCCATTATATGCACAGTTGGCGATGTTCAACTCCTAATAACTCATCTGTGTTTGCATTCTGAACTAAATGACCTGAAAAACTTTAGGTTAAAATGTAAGGGAGGAGAAGAGGGGTAGACACATTAGAAAATGAAGAGAGGTTCAGGAATGCATTTAGAACTGAGAAATTTTAATTTTCCAGCCCATCTAAAACTGGAAAGCCATTGAAAGTGTAGGACTAGATGCTCATCTGTTGTAAATAGACACGGTTCACTGATTATAAGGGAGCTATGCAAATATCTATCTGCTGAGGATGCAACCCACCATTTAAAAAAGAAAGCATTTAGAAACCAAGGGAAATGTAAGAGAGCTGTTTATTTCTCAGTAGCTGTGCCAGGTTCACCCAAGGTCAGCAGTGAGCAGAAGGTCAGTGCTCTGTGCTGGTTCCCTGCATCTTTACTGCCCTATTATCCGAATATCCGCATTAGCATTTGCTCCTGTAGGAAGCTGGCTGCTGGCATCACTTCACATTCAGGCTGACAGGTATCCAACTGCTGCCACAAACAACACCTTTTGTGGTAGTCTTAGCTGGAAGAACCAGACAAGTCACCATGGAAATGGTGGTGGCATTGGTGCCAGCTGCTCTACGCTCTTTTCTGCTCCTCAACTTCTGTCTCACATGCTCCATCCTTCATGGGACTCATTTCTTCCTCAAACTCATTAAAAAACATAAGGGAAAAGTGTCAGTGACTAGTACTACAGGCATTTAGCTGGAGTAGCAAACCATTACAAGTTAAGAGTTGCTCTTGTTAATTAATTGGCTTTTTTTCTTCAAAAAAAGTATAATAATTTCTGTTGGTGAGAGAGCAGCAATCAGGTACTGTGATATAATGGCAGAGTTGGTAACAAGCTCAGGAGCCCACAGACATTAACACACACAAAATCTATTGGCCCTCCTTAGAAACAAAGATGTTTTTCTGGTTGTTTGTTTGTTTGTTGTTTTTGTTGTTGTTTTTTTTTTTTTTTTTTGCTAATTTGTGCCCCAGGGTTGAAGCTCCAGCATGTAGGTGTCAGTTCCACATCTCTTGAAATTCCACTGCAAAGCTCCCCTTTGCTGCTGAAAGATTAAATGTTACCTCTGCATGTCTGTATTTAGCCCCTCTGGTGCAATGACATCTATCTTGTGCATTGCACTCTGTGTGTGATGTGACAGGCTGAATGGTTTTTGAAAATATATTGTGGTTTTAATCTATCGGAGCCCTGAAGTGTATTAAAAAAGCTTTTTGAAGATCTCAGGAACAATAGAAATTTGTACGCTGGGCTTTGGGGTTTTGCTAGTCCATGTAAAGCGGTTTTCTTTGAACGAGTGACCTTTTCCTCATGGTTCCACAGCACCATGGTGGCTGTCCTGGTAACACAGAGACAGGGTGAACGCTCTTCCTCAGGATGAGGAGTCTTGCAGAGATCTGACCTCACTAGGGACCAAAAAAGCTTATTTAGGACATGGGTGGTGGTATGCACACATACGTTTTAAAATGCTAAGATGATATTAGTGTGAAAGATGCCCTTTAGCATTGTAGGTGGGAATAAATTTGGCTATTTTGATTCAGGACCCTGAAATTCGGAAGCAGGCTCTTAACTGGTGAAAGCAGCGCTTTACTAAAAGCAGTGGACTAATGTTTAACATCCATGTTAGCTGTTGTTTTTCTATTCCTACCTTGGTTATTTTTATTCTCTTCTTTGATTATCAGGCCTGGCATCAATCTTCTAGAGCCTCCTGCCCATATCCTACTCCTTAAACTAGCTAATCTTAGCCCTCTGCCAGTTTTCAGTAAAGATAGTGCTGCTATATTTTCTAGCTCTGCACTGCCTTGGCTTTAATCACCTTCTGCCCTTTAGGCACATGGACTTTTATTTTCATCTCTTCTTGGTCTCACTAATGCAGCAGTCTTGGTTGCTGTCATAGTTCAGTGGTGTGTTTTGATCTGTCAGTCCAACATCTTTCTTAGTTCAAACCGTAACCTGCAATATATTGCAGTTTCTCTTACTGCATAATAAAGCATTTGGGAGTGCACCAAAAGAAATCCTGCCCTTACAGTTTTGAGAGTTTAAAGCAATAGTGAAGCATGCTTTGTATCAGATTAGCTCTTAGAGTTCTTCAATCACACTGCCAGATTTTTCTTTTATTACCTTGAAGGAATTTTCCCTTCCTTCTCAACTTCTCCACCCTTTTCATTTTCACAGCTGCTTCTGTTCAAGCTTCTATTCAAGCTCAAACTTCCCTTCTGTTCAGTGGTGATCCTTAGGTGGCCATAATCTGGAAAAGGCTGCTATTACTTGGCATTCTTTTAATTATTAATATTTCAGTTGTTAATATTCAACAGTAACTCATTATGCAAAAAGAACCACAGCATTAGCAGGGTCCAAAGCACCAGATTTTTCTTCTGAAAAGATAAAAATTTATTTACTGTCAATAAACTTGTAAGATAAAATTGTATCAGCAAGGGGGCAGAAAAGCAGGAAATTGCAGGCTAAGACGTTTGAAGAGCTTACAGAATAGAAGGGTTAGTTATTTTCCGAAGATGGGCAGGACAATATAAAATCCACAGGTAACAGTAATTGGGGTGACTCATTCCGCATTTGCTTTCTTAACACTTAAAAAGAGTAATCTTTTTTAATTGAAAATTGGACACAGATAAGCTGGTTCCATTAGTTTCATGTAGAAAATAGAAAAATAAAAGCCCAGCTGTTTGTTCCAGGGAGGCTTCCTGCTTAATTCCTGCACTCGAGATCTAATGGACATGATTCAGGTCTCACTTGGACCATCTGTGAATCACAACCTTCCCTGGCCATCTCGGTAGATGTAAAACAGGAGGTGAGACCTTGCCTGGTCACTCTAGAGCCATCAGCAACCTGCCAAAAGATCAGGAGGTAATTGAGGAAAAAAGTGTGATATTCGTCAAGTTGTGGAAGCACCGGGAAAAGAAAGACACAAAGCTTTTGTCCACAGCAATAAATCCACCGGCCCAAGATTCTTATTATCTGCAAAGGCTGCTGTTGACAGGACTGTGACATAGAGCACCAATCGGTCTGTGGTTCCACATTAGCTGCAATGGGCATCCAAATTGTTTTTTGACAAATCCTTCGGAAGGCTGCCAGAAACTTTCTGGCATGCACTAACAACTGGTTTATGGTCCTGCACAAATGTACAAACTCCTGATAGAGGTTAAATGCACTGCATTAGAAATTGTGTTCTATTTTATCATATCACAGAAGGAGAGATGTGATGATTTAGTGCTTCTCTTGAGAATAGTTTGAAAATATTGCAGACTTGACAGATGGCAAAAAGATAGCTCAGCAATGTTGCATTATTCCTATTGTGATTTAGTTTTTAACACCTTTGCTTATTACATGTTAAAACAAAGGCAGTGGACCAGTACTTGGCATGGGTCTTTGTTGCCTATTTGTCATAGACAGTTTCTCATTCTTCATTTCCATAGTAGAAATCACCATATTGTCTTTCCAGAACCAACAGGGAGTGCAAGCAGGATGTTCAACTCCACTGATTTCAAAGTGCCAAAAGAGCCCAAGTTGCTGCTTGTTTTTTTTGTAGTCCACATAGTAGCTGGAATGAAAACGTGGGTGGTGGCATGTGAAGCCAGTGTGTCTCGCACCCTGTGTTCAGAAAAGGTCTTCCTACATCTTTTGATGTGGAAGGCTTTGAAGGTGTGCTGGGGGAACAGGGAGTCACATAACTGCATGCTTTCTTGCAGAATCCCACCACAGAAGAGTAGTAAATACGCGAGTCTCATTGCGAACAGACTTTAGGTAGAAAAATATGAAATGGTAAGATATCAAACTGGCCCCAGTACAACCAGCGACAGAATTGAGGCTGGGGCACTGCTCTCAGCAGCCAGTGGGCTGGCTAGTAGTCCTGGTCCAAGTAGGAGTCTTTTCAGGGCAGCTTAGTCCCTTGGATGAGAGTAAGGTGCCACTGGTTCACTCTTGGTCTCAGACAGCCTGGTGCCCAAACCAAGGAGGGGAAAAAGGCCTGATGGCATTAAACATCTATCCCAGTGCTGTTCCATTCCAGGCTTTCTCACTTCCTGGGACCCCTTACCTACCTGTGAAGTTTAACTGGGATTATCACAGGCAGAAAAGGAACCTGAGAGAGGATGGTCTGGCCCCCACAACCGCCAGTGAGCTGCCTTTGAACTCTCTTCATTCACAGGTGTGGAACTGGATGAGACTTCTGGCAGATTCCCATTTCTAAAGTTAACAGGTTCTATAAGCTGTGTCATCATGCCTATCACGTTACATTTCAAGATCTGTCATTCATCTTTTCCTTGTTCTTTGCCCTTAGTCTTGGTTTTGCTAAAGGAAACATTTTCTTCCATCTGTGGAGTTTTTGCACTCCTTTGCTTCCCTTTTTTAATTCTTTCCTGTTTCCATCATATGAGGCAATGCAAGCAGTCTTTTCCATCTAAAAAATTAATCCAAAAATGGAATAGAAAACATGTTTTGAGACTTTGTGTTATACATACATATTCTTTGGGACAAGCATATTTTATTCATTGAGGAAGAGAATAACTTTTACACTGCAACTTGCAAACTGTTGTGGGATGATGGAACAAGCAGTTTCAGATATGGCAAAATCATTTGTGTGGAAAACCAAAACTGTTAAATGGTGGAGGGCCAATGTTGTGGTGGATGCGCCCTGTCACCTTTTTTCAAATGCTTGTTGGTGGGGAGTCAGGTTTAGGGGCCTGAAGGGAAAGGTGGTGTGAACTTGGTGTTGTGTTGACAGTCAGAAAACCCCTGTGAGCTGTGGTGGAAAAATGGAAGGGGTCTGCTCTAGGGTGTATTTGATGGGCTCCAGGGAAAAAGGGAGAGTTCCTTCTTTTTTGTTCTTGAGCATATATTATCTTCTGAAAGGCTGTGGTGATAGGAAGTGGGAGGTGATACTCTCAAGGTATTTTGGGTAACGGTGGGGTGTTACATGGTTTTCAGAGACGTATGGCTCTGTGTCATTTTCTGTCTGGTGTTTCAGTGAAGAAGTGTTAGAGAATTAATCAGACTTAACTCCTTAGGAGGAGATCTGTTTACACTTCTAACTGCAGGGTGGCTGGATTTATGTCTGCAGTCTTTTACAGGTCTGTATGAGTATGCCTACAGCCGAGTCTGAGCTGACCCTCCTCAGTAAACACCGTGCTGAGTTGTCAGAATACATTAGCCCAAGTCTAGCACTTGCTAAAGAATATATGTAGCTCTTAGGGGACTCAAAGCATGGATAAAGCTTGCTCATCTGTGTCAGAGGAGTACCTACTTAGAAAAGTACCTAAGTAGCTCAAAATGAACCAGCTTAGCTACCAAGCTCAGCCTAGCTGTTGCAACACAGTGCATTGCTCCGTTTGAAATGCCTGCGTGTGTGACAGCTTGCCAGCTCACTGTGTCCGTGAGCTGGTCCCTTCCCCTTCACTGCCAGCTCTTGGGAAAAGCTTGTGTTTCTGTGGTCAGGGGCCACGGAATCTTTTCTGATGTTATGCAACAGAGAAGAAGCATTTGGTCTGTACTACACTGCTCTCTGCAAATACATGAGATGGGCATTTGGGGTGGAGGGTTCAGTTATGTTTTGTTGGGTGTCTTTCAGAGGCTTGAGGGGGCTGCAGTTTAAGGCCTTGCTTTGTGCATCCGAAGACTGGCTCTGGCTGTGGTGTTCCCACAGCTGCTCCGCCCCCCGGTGTGATGCCCTTTTGTGCCTCCCTGCCTTTATTTCGTCTGCCTTGTCCATCCTCTCTACAACCTGCTTAGGGCAGAGGCAGCCATGCATAACTCTTGACTGCGGGAACTATGTCTTTATGGAATGCAGAGGAGGTGATTTTATGCTATCATTGATACTAAACACCATCACAAGATAGCAACAAGTTGATTTCTTTTAATCGTTTTGTCTTCTTCCCCCACTATTACATGGGATTATTCTGTCTGTTAACCTTGCAAGCTATGGTACTAATTTGATTTATTGCTTAAAAACCAATGTGAATTTTCCTGAGGCTGTTCCAGAAATTGCTTGCTTTGTTATCAAAGGATCAACAATTCACTGAAGACATCTGAGGTTTTTTTACCCCAATCTGTTTTAAGTATATATAGATGTGTATAAAGAAGAACTATTGAAGTAGTTCAGAAAGTACTGCTGCACCTGTAACGAGCTGTTCACAATGCTGTGCAACAGCTGTACCATCCCAAAATGCTCACTCATCCCTAGAACTGTGTGTGTTGTCCCAAGCACCAATTACAAATCTTTTCATTTGTAGACTTCAGATTTGTATTTTTTTCCATTTTACAATATAAACTGAGCAGACCCAAGAAAATAGTGCAGAGGGAGATTTCCAGTGACAGTACTGAGGTTGGTTGTTCGATTATAAATAGCACATCTGAGCAGACGGACTAATGCTCACTGTAACTCTCTTCTTCATGGGTTTTCATCACACAGATGAGAAAGACTAGCACTGTAAGAATGAAACAAGGAATAATAAATACATTTGTAGACAGCTGGCTGATTTGTGGACCTCCCTGCTGCAATACCTGCTGCAGTCAGGAGCGTAGCAGGCGTGAGTAATGGGACAGCTCTTGGTGCAGGTAATACCAGCTTTCACCTTTATAGTGCTCTTCAGACCATGAGCCTCCTGCAACTCCTCATTGGTAGGAGTCCATTTTCCTTAAAAACAGGCACTTCTTTCAAACACTGTGTACCAACAGAAGAAGGAAGGCCATAAAAGAAAACCTAGTCTGAGCTGGGTTGACTCCTATACTTCTCATGCTTTGTGACTTAAGTTTTTGCATTTAGCATTTTACCTTCCAAGAGAGCCCCTTTAACTCTGAAGCTAGGTTGTTGTCCAGATACAGCTGCAGGATTAATGTTTTGGATACAAGCTTTTCTTCTTATCTTTAGATTTATGTTAGACATCGAGGGTTTTTTTTCTGCCATGAAATACAATCCGGGGTTCACTGAAGCTATGTTGTAATTAGTTTGTTTGACGTTATACTTTTAAACTACCTTCTGTGATAGCTGCACTGCGCAATTGTCACCTGCTCAGGTCTGCTTTGGTTATGTTGCTCTTCTCTTCGTTCTCACTCATTTTTATGATTTAATTGGAACTCAGCAACGACCCCAATGGAAATGAAGAGAGGAATATAGGCAGGAGAAAGCACGGTATGTGAAAATGAAGCACAGTATAAAGGAAGCTTTTGTAAATTGGATGCCTCAGACAGTGAAACCTAAGCAAGTTAATTTTCCTGGGAATATGTGGTTTCATTCTTTATCTGCTTACTATACTTAACAAGTAGGATTGTTACTAACACGGAAGTATTTTGCATTTTGTCTGTTGTAATATCTCTGAGTTTTGTGAACACCTCTGTCAGCGAAATGAGACTGTTGGAGACCAGCTTCCCAGAATCACCTTCCCCAGCTGGACTTTGTGGCAAGAACAACTTGTTGGGTCAGGACTGCTACTATCCTGCACCTCATGCAATGATTTTTGCTGGCAGTGAATTAAGCTAATGTGACTTAGTTTTGGGTTTAAGAACATTTTCCAGAGTGCAGGGGCTAAGGATAACCACAGGAGTGGAGGGCAGTGAGTAACAGCTGTGGTTTGTGAAAGCTGACCTTGTGCACATTTAGATCTCACTGAAATAAGTTTGAAAAGGGCCTGGTGTGTTGCCCGATTGCCTGCTCTGTGGTCGTTGTGGAAACATCTACTTAAGGGGTCAGGAAAGCAGAGCAGCTGACCTCTTGATGGACCTTGATTGCCTCCTTATTGATGTCCCTGTAAATCAGCAGAGAAGGAAATGGCACAGGCAAAGGAAAAAGGAAGCAAAGAGAACTTGCTGCATCATGTGGGGTTATGCAGGTGAACAGCGAAAGCTGCAGTGTAGGAAACGTGCATATTGAAAGCATTAGTATTATGTAGGAGACAGGCAAGGTGGCAAATTGGGTACTGGTGCGTTACCTCTCATGAACTCAGGCGAACAATTCCCTTGACTTGGCTCTGACATGAAATGTGCTCTTTTAAACTTTCACTCTGCCTTATGAGACTGGCCAGAAGCCCCGCTACAGGGGTTTCCATGATGAGAATCCTTGCATTTGAAGCGTTAGCTGTTCCAGGGCATCCTTAAAAATTTAATAAAGGTTTGGAATTTCTTGTGCTGTATTAGTGATCCACCAACCTAATCAAAGAGCCTTAATTTGATATTCATGTTTCCAACAGACTATTTGACATATGGTTTGCAAAAGTCTACAATCTTCTTCAGTTAAATTCAAGGAATGTTTTAATTTTTTAATTAAAAAAAAATTACCTGTTTTTGCAAAGGTGTTTTTAGAAGTAATAAGTACTTTGCTGTGTCTATAAACCAGGAATAGCCCTTTCCATGTTCAGCAGTAATAACCCAGCAGCTGAAAAAAAACCTTAAAATTTTCATCTTAGGGGAAAGAAGTCAGGCTCTGAGCTATTGGTTTTAACTAAGATTGCTTTATGCCTACTAGGAACTAGTTTATCGAAGAACTCTTTCTATATTTAACAGATTTCATTTTTTTATTATTTTACATTTATAAACATGCAGGAATATATATATATTTCATACTATTTTTCCTGCATTTTGCTTGCAGTGTTACTGATCGCTCTGCTGGAGAGCAAGCATCCTCCATCTTCTCTATGTATGATTTCAGCTAGGAAAAGATAAAAGTGTTTTTATTATGCTTCTTCTAGAGCTATTTGCTTGGAGACCTAAGTTCTCTTTCTGATTCAGTGTCTTTGCATCTTCTGGGGGAAACAAAAGGAAAAAAAGAAAAACAGAAGAGAATTTCAGAACAGCAGTAGTTTCTTTAACTGGAAGCAATGTACAAAATATTCCATCTGGCTGCATTGACACCTTATTATAGTTTATTGCTTATTTGGAAATGAGAGTCACAATTCCCTTGTGTAGAATGCTCTCATTTTTCTCAACAGAAGAGCTGACAAGAAAGCCTCGATCTCCCAGGGCTTTGGGGCAGCTCTGTGCTGGGCTGGCTCCTGTGTGTCCCTTCCCTGCAGCCAGGAGAGACGTGCCCGGGAAGAGGATCCCGCAGTGCCCCCACCAAAATTATCAGTGTCATTAAAGATTTTATGTAGATTGAGGTTGATGTTGTTGTATTTCCTTCCTTTAATTGAAGGAATTGAATTGTTGTCAACAAATATTTTAGCTTAAGAAAATGAATGTCACCCAAAATGACCCTTAGTTTCAAATAAGTTGTTATAGTAGATGAAATGGAAATGCCAACACTCTTAATTCAAGTTAACAAAACACTTGGTATCATCATTTCAAAAAACATTATTTCAGAATTCATCTTCCAGTTGGCTTTAATCCCATTAATATGTGTTTTTGGGAAACCTCTAAAATCTTCACTAATCTCTATTCCAGTATTCCTAGTTGGTAATGTGTTGCAGTAGGCAGCCCAGAAAGAGAATTGCAATTGTCCCAAGTGGAAGAGGGTACATGAGTGTGCATCTGGGAAGTGGAAAATACGACTCTGCAGGTTCTGAACAACCTTTAAGGATGCTGAGAACTTTTAAGGATGCTGATACTCTGTGCCTCAGAAATGGAAATGGGAACACTGCTGGTCAGTGTTGGTGAAGTGTGCTCAGACACAGCTATTTCACAGAGATCCCGCTCTCTTACACAATGCCAAACTGAAATATTACAGACACTGGGTTGTGACAGCTGTCAGTCAAACTCAGCTGAATCTCAGCTGGTAAAATACCACTATACTTGGCTGCGTGTAGCAGTACTGAATTTTGCCCAACTGTCTTAAAACCAGAAAATTTAAGGCTCTGACACATCACATCTCAATTTTCTAAAGAAATTTTAGGAGGGCAGTGTTTGGAGCTACCGAGGCTTTGCAGTTCATTGCCTCTGGACCATGGTACAACTCAAATCATCATGAACTTCTTAATGTATTTGCAGGGGAACTCCACTCATGCTCTGCTTAGTTGTTGTCCAAGCCAGCCATGAAAACACTAACCCTGTCTGTCCCAAAGCACTAAAGAGACTGATACATTGTTAATTAGATTAATTTCTGAGCCCTAATCTGAAGATTATCCAAATCATTAAGGCAGTGCCATCCCTGGCCTTCTCTGATTATGCACAGCAGGCTTGACCCTCTTTGGTAATGCCCTGAGCATGAAAGGAGCTGCTGGAGTCTACCAGCTGACATCTGGGGAGTGGAGACAGTCTTCTTAAACCTGAGAACTGCCCCTTTCTTCCCTGTGGCAGAAGGGTAGCCTGGGGGCTCTCTGAGAGGACGGAAAACCAGCCTTTTACTTGGAACATCTTGGTTGTGCTTGAATGGGGAGGGAGTTGATTGCCGGACAGGAAGGACTGCACAGTGCTGGAGGTCCTGCTGGGTATTTTTATGTGCTTCAGTTTTACCTCTCCCTGGGAGGAGAAGAGAGATCTTGGGCTTTCCTTGGGTTGTAGACTGAGAGAAGCTCAGCCTTCCTCGTACGAGGAATGGGAGGAACAGTGGGAGTGAAGGGGGCTGTGTTACTGTCCTTTACCCTGAACAGCTGATAGTTCAATGGCCCAGATGATGGTCTGGACATGGGACCACCTCACTCTGTGCCAAAAAGGAGAGTTAAATCCCCTCCACACCCAAGCTTGAGCACAAACTGCTTGTGAAGAAGTTGACTGAATAGGGTGGGTCCCTCCGAAGTCTGGAATGGGTCTGTGCTGGAAGACTTCTGAAGTTGCATTTTCACAAAAAGTTCTGGTTTAAACGGGTTGGCATTTCCCCAAGAAAAATCCATTGGGTTGGAAAATTTCCAGATAGCTCTGTTGCAAAACAATGTGATTAAGTTTCAGAACTCCTTTAAAACTGCAAGATGGGGGGAAATGCTCAGAGAGGTGCAGGCAGGCACATGGATTTGCTTTGAAAAAGAAGTTCAAGAAGGAACTCATTTGACAACTACTTATTAAAGCCATAACAGCAGAATCTCAAATCCTGAAATTAGCCTCCCTGCTTCAGTAGAAATGTCTTTGCTCACTGTCTTACTTGTCTCTTTCTTATGTCTCCACTGGTGCGGTCTTGTGCAGGAATTTCTAACTGGCTGTCTCCCCCTATGTTTTGTGTATGTTTTGGGCAAAGAGGACTTTAGCCTAGGGATCAGATGATTTACGGAGTGGAAAAATACTGCTTTATAATAAAAGGAGAATATTGAATAAACCCCAGATTTAATACCCAACCTAACAGAACACCCTGATGAATGTAATTGCGTTTTAAGCATTCTGATTGAATTTTTGATCCATATTGCATTTGTTTTGCTTGTGAATCTTTTATGGGAGAAAAAAAAAAAGTGGCTGGAGATTAAAGGATTACCAAGTTCTTAAGAAGCCAAGGCAGCTGCTAAAGCATCTGAATACTCTTGCCTAAATTTGGTAGGAAAGCTATATTAATATTTTCTATTCTAGCATGCAATGTGTCTTAATCCCAAATAGCCCAGGGGCAGGGGGACAAGGGAGAAGAGCTGTAAGGGACAATTGCTTCTGCAGGTGAACAAACTGCGGGGTATTAGCAAGAGCTGGAACAAAATAGTGGTGTAATTGAAATAAGAACTCATCTGAAATTATTATGGAGGAGGATAAGGCATTCCTTTTTTTTCTATCTAATTTTCTAATGAGGTGGAAAGAGTGAGCAGTACCTTGCATACACTTAGATCATGAGAGTTAACTCATTTTTGTTCTTCCTTAGCGGCAAGGAGTGTGGGCCAACGTGCTGGAGCCTTCAGCCCCTTAAAGTGAGGTTCCTACAGGAGACACAGAGACAGCAACTGTGCTTGCAAAAGGGTTTTCAGCAGTGGAGGCAGGACTTCAGCAGCATATTCAGCACAGAGAGTGAGTGATAGGTTTACTCAGGGGAAGTGATTAAAGTCTTTTAGGGTCAGTGTGTGCCTTTAGATGGGGCAGAGGGCGGGTGGCCCTGCTTTATACACACACAGAGCTGTGGGGAGCTGTGAAACTCTGCTACTGACCAGAAAACTCATTGTCTGATTGTGCAAAACACTATTATTAGGTCTGAATGACCATTGTATGTGCATGTGAAGAAGAAGCAAGTAAACTTCTTCTAGTTGGCTGTACACAGAGGCAAAGTCGTCATCTCCCAAAACATTCAACACAGAAATCTAAAAACCGCAACACCCAAGGACCGAAAAAATCCTGCCAAGCACTGCAAGATCTGGGGAGGTCTTTCAGGCTTTAACAGGCTCTCCCACATCTGTAGCATGTTTTACCAAATGTTGGCTGCCTCTTGGAGTCTTCTCTTGGCTGAACAAAAAAACACCAAATCTTGAGAAGTGACTTCCAGTCGGATCAGGGTTACATGATAAGCAAAAGGCAAACTCAGCAGTGCTGATGAGGAATGGCTTTTGGCCAGTGGTTTTTGATCTGTGAGAGCAAGAGATCACCACACCTGTTGAGTCTGAAATTTGTTAACAAAATAAAGTGTAATACTTCTGTTGCTCTGAAATGATACAAATAATATTATTTGCAGTGTTCCAAAACTGTAGATGTAACATTTTATATGTAGCACCACCTTAAAGTATGCTTAGCATAATTTCTGTGCCAGTCAAAGCTTCAGAAACCATTGAAAGTGAGAAAAGAATTAAAGAGCTGAGCAGCAAAGGCAGCACTGGGAAGATGTCGAGGGAAAGTACTTTTTATTTCTCCTTTGTAGTGCATTTGATTAGACACACAACATGGGGTTGGGGGAAGGCTTTTTCTCCAAGTCTGGAGTAGGTGGATGAGGTTTGCAAGTATTTCTAAATGCCAGACTTTCCAAAATGATTGCAGGCAGGTGAATCCCCTGAGAACACTGCAAAGTCCAAAATGGTTTTTGTTCATGACAAAGAAACCCCTTAGACATTGTGGCAGGGATAAAAATCTACATTAGGTATAGAGAGCAGTGAAACATTTGATGGGGAAAACTGATGCCTCTGCAAAACCTGTGGCTTGGTTCAAAACCATACTGGAGTGAAGCATTTTGAATCTTCTGCACAGTTCACGTTAGGCACAACCCGTAACCAGATCTGCAGGTTCATCTCTGTTCCTCCTTTTTTTTTTTTTCCCCCTTAAAAATCCTGTAAAGTGTTTAGAGTTGAAGTTTGGACTTTTGTGCATAGTGGGGACATGTGAAGTAGTCATTCCTTATACACTTACCTTTGGGCAAATTTTGTGTCCCTAGGCATGTTGTTTAGTCTTGTTTGTCTTTTTCTGGCAGTAGAAGCAGAAAGATAGAGAGACCCTGAAAAAAGGGACTACTTTGGTTGTAACTGTAATTCTAAATTTTGTAATCATGTGACACTCTTGGTTTCAGTGGACTTTCCAAGACAAGAATTTAAAATGGCTTTCTGTGTGTCCTCTTAGCCTTGAACCAAGCTGAGCCTGTGCTGTGAATGTGTTTCAGGTATGGTTGTGTCTAACCAGCTGTCTTTGGTTTGATAAAACGCACTGGCACTGGGACTCTTTATCTGTTCTTTAGTCTAGATACAGCAGAAAGTGATGGATGCCTTTGAAACTCCTCACAGCGAACACTGCATCAAATGGAAGGAGTAAAAAGGCCTGGTGTGATCTGCCAGTCTCATCCACAGCCACGATGTCCAGGCATAAGAGCTGCCATCTTCACTAATCACATTTCTGCCATCTCAGCTTTGGAGATTGACCCTCTCCAGCTCCATTTGGATGTGCAGGGGAGGTCCAGTTCAGCAGCACTCTGGGTGGATCTGTAGTCTTCTTTTTTGAGATTGTTGGTGGATGTAAGCAATCAACTCAGAAAACCTTGGGCTTCACATGTGAAGGCCAACCATTTTTCATGTTACTTGAGTGGAAAAAATGCCATTCCATCAAGGCAGTGGTAGCACCTGTACAATTCCTTCTTCTAGTCTCCTGCAACAGTATTTTCTGTGACCAAGTGGAGCAAAATTTTTAAAAGAAAAAAAAATGCAAAAAAAAAAAGTGGTAGCTTATTTAATTGGTTTTTTTCCTCCCCATTATACATTCTCCTTCCAGCACAGGGGTGAAGCTGTCTGGTTTTTACTGACCAGTATGCAAAGACAGGACAACATGAAGTCAAAGCTCTACAAATCATTGAGAATGCAATTGAGGATAAACCACAGTGCTCTGCTAGGCTCTAATAATTCTTATTTGGATTTGCTTGTGTCTGTCATTGCTTTGCTTATGATGATAATGCTTATGGAGATGGGGCTTAGCGTTTGGGTTTTTTTGTTAGAAGAAAAGATCCTTAAGCCCCTTGTATTTAAATGAACTCATGTAATTCATAGGAGTTAAAGGATGAAATAATACAGGATCATAATTATTTTTGCCCAGAAAAAAAAAAAATCCATTAATCCTACCATCCTTTCATTGCTAGCAGCAGTCACAAAAGCAAATCACTGAGGTCCTTCGGCAATAATTTTCTAGCGAGCTTTTTGCACTTCCTTGACCTCTGCTCTGCTGTGATGGGAAAGAAAGGGCAGAAATGAGAGATAACTGAGAGTGTTGCTCCATGCTGGGAAGTAAGTATGTGTGAACCGAGCTGTCATTGTCATGCTCAGAGCAAAGCCAGCTTAGGGATCCCCCTGGCTTCCCAGGGCTGCAGAGCCAGCCTGCCTTTGGACTTCACTCTGTTTGTAGCTGCTGCATGTAGAAAACAAAACCTGCAAAAGCTCTAATTCTAATGGGTCAGACAGGTTTGCCTTTGAAATGGCCAATTCCCTCAGCACCAATTTGCTGCTAATAAGCAATTTACATTATATAGTGGTCAAAGGAACTGTTTTTCCATTCAAAAGAATTCTGCAGATCCTACTGCAGATATTAATGCTGTGAGAAATAATCATGAATTAGATTCAGAATGCACTGTTAGCACTTTGACATCTATTAAAAATTAAGATTTGCCCAGGCTAATGTTCTAATGTTAAACTTTTTCTAAATATAATTAGATGTTTGTGTTAAACCAACAAGTAAACCCAGTGTATTAATTTGGAGTCACAGGTCACTGAAGTCAGTGAGTGCATTTTATTAGTTTCATATGGAAGGTTGGGGGGAACAGCACAGGAAGGGTACCCAAATAATGCAGTTTTAAAACAGTGTGATATATATTCAAGTAAAGTTTGCTGTAAGAGAACTGTGAAGTTGGGTCTCAAAATGATTTGTGGGAACAGTCTCCCCTTACTTGTTGCCTTGACCCTATGATTTCATGCGAGTATGAACTGGGGGGTTGGTTGTAGCAGTGAAGCCCAGGTGGCAGTTGTGGGGCTCAAGTCACGATGCTCGGCTTTTGGATTAAAAGAAAGAGAACGCTTTGTGGTGCAAAAGGAACGAAACAACATGTATCTCAAAGGCTCAAAAACACTAGGCAAGAAACAGAATCTGTCTTCAATGAAAAGACAGAGAAGAACAAAGCCAAACCCTGTGAGTTTTTGAACCATTCTTGGGAGTTTGGGGGCCTCTTACACTGAAGAGTTAAGCTTAGCCTTGCTAACCCTGTTAATGGATGTTGTTGCTCCCTGGGCTTATCTTGTTTAGCAGGAAAGGAGGAAATGAAGCAGGCCAGAGGAGAAGCTCTGTAGGAAAAGGGACTGGAGCTATGACCTCTCTAGGAAGGGAGGAGGTAGCAGTGCCTATCAGTTCTCTGCAGATTTGATGCTTACCCTCAAAAGCAGTCTGAAAATTTAAACATGTTAGCATTTCAAAACAAGCTTTCTCCAACTTTCCTTCTCCTCATCTATGCCAGGCAACACAGCATTTGTCCTTTTTATGTATTTCTATATCACAAATTATAATACAGTTAGGGTGAAAAGAAGAACATTTAATTACTGGGAAATAATAAATGTCCAGGAATCAGAATATTTTAAGAGTCACAGACACTGTTTACAGGAAACTGGTTTTTCTTTCAAAGCCTTTGCGCTTCATGTAGTTATGATCAATCAGACATCTCACGTTCACATTCCTTTTGCTTCTCAGATAGCTTGCTTCAATACAAAATGTGCATCACAAGAAGCATATTTTAGTCCTAAAGGTAATTCAGTTTGCAGGAAGGATGAAAACCTGCTACAGGGAGAGGAGGTCTTGGAGGATCCGAGTCCACATTTTCTGAGGGGATGGCCTTGATTCCCTAAAAGGATTCATTGCAAACTGTTGAAAAGCAATTGTGGGTAAGAAATCCTGTATGATTTGTTTCAATTACTGTCCCTCAGTTGTATTGTGATATGGCCATATGCTGTAGGCTGTGGCCCCACTTACGGTGAGGTTCCTCATTTACAGGAATGGTTACCAAAGTCTGACTTTCAGTATTGTTACACCTGAAATATCAGCTGTTCATCATTCAGGGTAGCAGCCAGGCTTGTAGAAGATTTCCCATCTTGTGTAAGCATATATATAACAGTTATTCTTTTCAGAAATATTCCACAAACCTCCACTGTCACGGAACAGAAAATGTGTCTTTCCAAATAGCTTAACACAACGACTTATTTTGGACTTCTGTTTTCATAAGGTACTTCAATTTTTGGAGGTTAGAGTTGTCATTCCTCAAAGGAGCTAGTTTTTCCAAGAGCAGTGGTTATTTTCCCCACTAAAAATGAGTCCCCTTCTCAGTGTGTTGACTTACCCCCTTCTGTTATCATTTATCACTGCTGAAAATCTTGGCCCAATGGCACAAACAAGATTTTTTTTGAAACCTGGGCTCTAATTCAAGGTATTGCACAATTGGGAAATTTTTGCCTTAAGCTCTTCTGATCACCAAAGTGTTTAAGGAAAACAAATTAAGCAAACAATAATAATTCATTGAAATTTTCATAAAGGCCGTGGAAGAAGACATCATTGCTGGTGGCTTTGGAAATTCCTCTTCTGTACTATACTGCTACCAGAGTACACTTGTTCTTGTTCTTGCTGTTCACAGGCTGAACTGTTTCTAGTGTTGGTTGTGCTGAATAAGGTGTTGCACTTGGTACATTTAACAGTAAGGGATACGAGTTACAAACTGTAATTAACACCCTCCCCGAACCTGTCACTTGTGTCCTGGCTGTGCAGAGGTCCTGTCAGGATTGGGTGTCATTCCAGTTGATAGTTGCCAAAAAGGCATTTGAAGGTTTTGACACAACATACGAGAAAAGCGACTTTAGCTGTGCATACATTGGTTTCCTTTGGTTGTCCATTTAGTTATTTCCAAATACTTACAAATCTAGGTAGAGCAAGAAGGGATGTGTTGCCTGACTTTCCCAGACAGATTTGTTCTCTTTTATTTATAGATGGCAAGATTCAGTGAATTTTGATCTTTTAATGGGTGAGGTTTCATTAACTGAAAGCACTGTTTTACCTGACTTTTGCTTCACTTTAAGCTTTAGAGGATGGGAAGTTAAATGCTTCCCATCTCTTACCAGGCACTGCATCTCCTCAGCAAGAAGTATTGATCTCCTGGATAGCAGAAGTGGCTGGTGATCTGGGAAGGCATCTTGTACAGCGAGCTAAGTGATCCTGGAAGGGTTGCACAGAGGAAACTGCTGTGCTGGCATTACAAATGAAAGCAGCTCTTACATCCCAGATAACTCCTCGAGGCAAGCTGGAGTTGGTCCCTGTGCTTCACTTCTGAAACCTTCCTCTGCTGTAGCTCGGTGCTCCATGTGTGTTCACCATGACCAGGGGACAAGATTATTCCCTCCCTCTGTGCAGCAATGACTTTTATCACCTTCCTCTTGGATCCTCTTTTCCTTAGACCAAATCACCCCCTTTCTTTCTACCTGCCCATGTAGGTCCCTGCTCACTTCTCATTTCTTGTCTCTGGGTTTTCCCGGTGGGTCCCCCTCGTTTTGAAGTGCTCAAACTCAGCTAGTGCTTGAGCTGCCAACTTGCCAGGGCTGAGCAGCATGAAAGGATTATCTCAGACACTGCAGCCTCCGTGTGTCTCTGCACACTGCAGTGTGGTGTTCACCTCTTTTTGTGACAAGGTGTCACAGCTGGCTTGTGCTGATATCTTAGGGCTGAGGATCAAAATGTTTTCCTGAGGAACTCTCTCTCCTCTTTTCTCATTCAGTGTTTGTACAGTGGATTCTTTCTGTTTAAGGGTAGTCCCTAGTGCTTGTCCCTGGGCATTTTATTCTCTTCAGACCATTTTTTTTTATTTGTCAGGACCATTTGAATTCTAATTTTAATCCCCCGTGTATTTGAGGTCCTTTACATCTCAGCATTGTCTGAAAACATACGAGCATACATTCTTGTCTGTCACCCAGGCTGTAGTTATAGAGAATTAGACAGTCTCCTCATCGTCACCTCCTGTTGGCTCCCTTTTGACCTCAAGCCAGTGGTAGCTGTTCCCGGCATGCAGCTACTCAACCAGCTTCCACCCATCCCCAAGTTTTCCCAAGACCATCTTTCTGTAGTTTGCTTAAGAATATTAGGCAATATTAGGCCTTATGTTCCACTTTAAGTAGAAGAATGTATATTTGCTAAAAAGATGCTCATGTTTTTTGAAGTGTTGGCCCTCTGCAGTGAGCCAGGAGCTCCCAAGGTGAGGACCTCTGAGATGTTTTGTGCTGTCCTGCCAGGTTTGGCTGGTGGAAGGCAGTGCCCCAGGAACAGCAGCTCTTCCCGCAGGGATATGCAAAGAATAGAAATGCTTTAATCAGGGCTCAAGAAAGGAATCTGGAATTGGGGGTTCTGATCTTTCACAGAGCAGCCATCCTAACTGAGGTGGCAGGCGAGATTTAATAGACCTAATGCTCCTCAAAATGGACTCGCCCTTGTGAAGAGGCAGGCTACAGGTTTTGGGAGGCATCTGCACAGGGAGGGACACACTGAGCTGGACACCAGGCTTTTCCAAAGGGATTCTGCTGAGAGCCTTGAGGCACCCCTTCCCTCTGCTAGCATAGATCCAGACTGCAGCAGTCAGGGTGGCATAAACCCACCTATTTTTTTCTCAGCATGGGTCGTGGTGTCTTCTCCAGGGTAAATGTATTGTCATACAGGCTGTGTGAGAAGACCGTGAAAAAACACAAAATGAGAAACTGGCCAGCCTCACAAGGCCATAATGTGTTCCAGAAAATCAAGATGCTGGCTCTGCATTAGAGATGGTACCACAAGCTGTGTAAACACAGGGAAGCAGGCTGTTAAAGCGTTTAGTCCTTGTAAGAAAAATGGACCATTTTGGAATGTGCTACTCTACCATCTAGGTATAACTATTAGAAAAAAAAAGTGTGTAGCTGAAAGTATTAGGTCTGTGAAATTCCTGCTTTTGCCAAGCATTTGCTTACTTTGACAGGGAAGTTGTCAGCACTGAATTCCTTTAGAGGAATAAAATACACTATTTCCCTGCTTTAGGCCACATGAGGGTCCAGCATTGCTGAGAGGTCTAAATTAACACTGTCCCTTTCCAGTACAGATCCTGGTTGACAAACTTTCACAAGTATGGGAATTGTGGTTCCCATGTGTCTGTATGCTGTGTCCCTTTGTCTTGCTGGCATTGAGCTGCTGTCTCCTGGAGAGTGTCATTTGGTTGCTTTTTGTGATCCCTCCTGCCACGTGGTGTTTCCAGAGGCACTGCAAGTCTCAGTACTGCTGCTGTATGCAGTCCTGAGTGTCACATAGTTCAGTTGCACACCCCAGTATATTTGGGTTGGAGAACAACCCATCCCGGCGTGGACAAAGGTTAAACATGGAGGGGATATGCTGAGCAAATGGGAAGGAGATGCGGGCAGTTTTCATTTTGAAGGGTCAGAACAGTTTAGGAAAAAAACCAGTCTGTTCCAAGAGCCGTGGATTTTTCTCAGCATTGAATCCTGTTTATGAAAAGTGTTAATTGTCAACAGCAGGTTAAGGAAACAGAACTTGGGGAGCTGCTGAGCAATGAAACTGGAAGCTAGTGATGCAGATCAGACATTTGCTAGAGCTTGCTGCCTCAAGTGTTTCTATGCTCTGCCACTGCCATCTAAAATTGTTTATTTACATAGCACACAATTACTCCAATTGTGTTTTTTTTTTTATCCTTGGACCAGTAATTTCGAGATCTGCGGCATCACATCCCTGACATTTAGGAAGCAGAGTGACTGTTGCTTCCAGCCAGGTGCTGGTGAAGCTTTTTTCACTGTGCTGGGTGGGATGGTGTGGGACAGCTGGAGAGGTGCCTCTCATGGATCACAGAGTGCTTCCAGACCCTACAGCATTTGCTGCCTTGCCTTACTCAGTTCTGACTGTCATGTTGAACTACATTTATCTGATGACCAACCTTGATTGCAGAGGGTTCTTCCTTTTAAGGGGCACCCTCTGGGTGTTGCTAACATGATTAGGGATGGGCAAGACAAAGGTTCTGGCTGTGCAGGAGTCAGTGTTCCATGTGGATATGCTCCTATGGAATATACAGAGTATTTCATATATGCTGCTGGTAAGGAGTTGGAATAGAAGAGATGTAGTGGGATTTTTTTTGTTTGAAAGGGACTTTGCTTCCCCTACATCTCATAACTCCTTCCCACTATGTCATGACGTTGGTAAATACGGTGAGTACCACTAGAGCAGTGCCCAGATTCCTGAGGCACCAAGCTTTTACTAAAGCAGCAGGTATTCTACTGAGCTACAGCAAAAGGCTAGGTTGCTTTACTTTTGGATTTTATATAGAAACCTATTTCTAACCTCCCTTTTTTTTTTTTTTTTTTTTTTTNTTTTTTTTTTTTTTTTTAGTTTGAGTGGCTTTTCTTTCCTCTAGGATTTTGTTGTTTTTTGGTTTTTTTTCCAATTTTCCATTTGTGTTTATTCTTGACTTTCTGAAAAAGCAGCAGAAGATTTTGTGTGTACAGCAGCAAAGTTAAAACACTCAAAACAGTAGAATTTAATTACAGGTTGGCAAGGCAATAATGTTATATATAACGCACACAATGTATGAGCAATTTTTATTTCTTAGTCAAATTCTCTCTTCCTAGCTGTCTGAAAGTCATTCCTATATTTTTGAATTCTGGTTTAGCTCACTGATTTCAAGCTTGACAGTCTTTATTTAAAGGTTACACCAATATAGGACTCTTTTGTTCCTTTTTTTCTTTTATAGGCATGAAAATAATACTAAAAAACCATTTTAGATTTACCCTGTTAGGAGTGTTGGTTCATTTCTTCTGTTAGAACTGGAGAAAAAAAGAGAGAAGCATTAATTTCAAACTCTAGCCCCTAGGAAAGCTGTGGAATATTGTCTTCCATTTAAGATAAAAAAGTTTTGAAATTCCCAAGGGAAGTTTCTGTATTTTTTGGACTGAATCATTGAAGTAGGATATCAGAGTCATCGTTCTTTTTTTAAAAAAATAGTTTAAAAGCTTCAACTAAGTAAAAAAACCTGTTAAATGTAGAAAAGAGTAGGGAATACTATAAACACAGCAGCTCTAATTTAAACCCAACTTTATAAAAGAAATATTTTCTTGTGTATTTTTATTCCATTACCTCTTGCTTCAGTAAATACTCCTGCATTTCACCACATCTTGTAGGAAGGTCTTCAGAAACCAAATGTTTATGCATATATCGGATTGCAGCCTGCTTTGAGGTGGAAATCAGCCTTTGAGAAAAAAACTGCCAAACGCCCAGTTGTCTGTGTGGTGGAAGAAGCTAAAGGGGACATTGCTTGTTAACTGAGAGTGCAAGTGGTGCATTATTTCTCATTTTTGGTACCGGCAAAGGGCTGTCTCTGCTGCTTTGTGGTAACTGTTTTTTGAAAGATGATGACTGGTTTTTCTCCTTTGATTTTTAAAATTTGATAAACCGTTTACCGTGAGTAAATATGTATTTAGTTTTGAAAATATCTTGCTGTTGCACTCTTCATAGGCTCTGCACACAGATGAGTAATCAATGCATTTTTAAAAAAAAACTCAGTGATTTTCCCATAATGGTAGTTAGCTTCAATCAAAACTTAATAACATTGATGTTATATTAAAAGCAATCACATTTGCCTTCACAGAACAATGTGGGTATGAACAAACCAGTTTCTTAGGGAACTGAAGACAGCAAGATCCCTCATGGGGCAAGGAGCCAAGGTGCATATTAGTTGTGTAGCCAATGAGCAAACTTGCAAGTTAATAAGACAACTTAATAATTCTGTTTTAGTGCTGAATCTCTGTTGCACTTGTGGGAGCACCAAGGTCTCGAGACACTGCGGCACTAGAGCCCCTGCACTCTGAGGAACATACAGCAGGGAAGATGAAAGATCTTCCCCAGAGCCACTGTGACGTGCGCTGCCAGGATGGAAACAATAAATAATTAGTAGGTGGTTCTTATATAGATATTGAAGTGCTTAATAAAGAACAGGATTTTGTTCCCCCTGCCATCACACACAGAGTGAAGCATATTTCTTACTCCAGCTCCGCAGCAGCCCGCAGAGCCACCTTTCCCCAGCCAGGCTGTGAAGGAGCACTTTATGATTTCAGGTTAAGGTAATGTTCTTTGTTCTCCTGACCCCAGGGAGCAGTCTTACACATTTGACAAAGGGTTTAAAATGGGAGTCTTCCAGGCAAGGAGGTTGGTCCCAGCTTCCTGATGAAGCATCTGTTATTTTTTTATGTGCTGGTTTTGGCTGATGGGCGATATCCTATCAATGTCTGTAGCTGTACAGCATCCTCAGGATTCACAGACTTGCTGCTGTGTCTGCACCAGTGGAGACCAGAACGGGGATGAGCTGCCTAAGGGAGCAGAAAATTTTGTGGCATAATAACAAAATTACACCTGGGTCTTCTGGGTCCAGTATCTTGCTCCACCCACCAACAAACTGCTGTCAGAATTACAGCTCTCCTCTCCTCTTGTAGCATGATGTCCAAAGTTACTCTGCTACAAGGTGTGTAGGAAAGTAAATTAAAAAGAAAAAAATCAAAAGAGAACTGATGAGACCCAGAAATCAATAAACCAAAGAGCTGATAGAAAAACTGGGGGTTTAACTTGGGAAACGGGGTTCTCGTTATCAGAAAAAGACTAGAGATGGTTTGGCTTTAGTAGATAAAGACCAGGAATGCAGGAACCATATATCTATTGGTTCTTTGAGAGATGCTCCATTATATGCTTTAGGCAGTACTTTTTGAAAGGCAGGTTAGTTGAACTGGACCATTTACAGCTATAATTAAGAAGTAAACAGAATAGCACGTGGTTCTGGTCTTACCAAAGAAGGCTGTTCTAGGATTCCAGTAGGTACTGAGAAAGGCAGCTAAAATGATCAGGTGCATGGAGCTGCTGCTTTATAAGGAGTTACCTGAAAAATCGGAGACTTCACTTCAGAGAGCTGAAGGCTGGGGGGGGGATATGATTGTCATTTGCAAAATCAGGAAGCTGATGGATAACTTGGACGTAGAATTATTGTTCACTAAATGCTGCAATACTAGAGCAAGGGGTGCTCGGTGAAATAAGTAGAAGATGGATTTGTAAGAGATAGATAAAAGAAATAGTTTTTTTGCACAGAAGGTGGTGAACACCAGGGCCTCATTGCCCTCTGAGTTTGGGAAGACAGGCACTGGCAGCAGACTCAAAAGGATTTACACAAGCTCATGGAGGACAGGTCCATAAATGTCTAGGAAGGGATGGGACATCCCCAAAGCAACAGCTGTGGGGAGAATGAGATGTTGGAATTGAAGCCAGGCTACCTCCTCTCCCTAAGGAGCAGCCCTTTTGCCATACAGAGAGACAAACTGGGCTGCTGAACCACTGGTGTGTCCCAGCAGGACATTTCTAGTACTTAATAGACACACTGGCAACCTTCCACAAGTGCCCAATCCATGTTGCACCACTGTCCGTTGAATCTTCTTTGTGAGGTTGTTTTACAGTGGGAAGGAGACAGAAGATTCTACTTAGAATCCTGAAAGTTTTCCTATTTCCTGTGTAAATGACTGTAACTCACCCAGGAGGCATGTTGCCCATCAACCTGCTGTGGCAGGGGTGTTGCAGTTACCCAGGCAGGCAGCAAGAGGTACCACCAAGTCTCTCAGGTGACTCCAGCTGCTTCAGGTGGGGCCACTTGTAGCTGCTGTTATTTTAGTAAAAATGGAAGTTAATTTAGTGATAGTGAGAACAAGTTTTACTCTCTCAGTTATTAGGGACAAAATGGCATCATCACATTAGGAACTTTTCATAGCTGCCCTGACAGCTATTTTTTGGCTGTCTCCTTGAAAACTTGAACACTTGCTGTGTAAAATTGTTGTGTATTATCTTTAACAAGTGGCTTGGAACTTACTCAGAGTGAACACGCCAAACTTTCCAAAGATGGGAAAGTTTCAGGCGAATCTCATGAACTAAACCTTGAAAATAAGTATCACAAAATGCTGTCATCTCTTGTCTTAAAGACACTGAGAAACCCTTTCATGACCTTTCCTGTGAAAAGGTAATAAGGAAAACATATCTTGGCTTTTCATATGTTTCTAATCAAAATGATAATGTGAAAAAGTAGTCGACTCTCTTCTAGAATGTTTTATTTCAGTCATGTTTGCTAGTTTTGTGCATCTGCTAATATCTCATTCATCATCATATTCTCTTGTCAAGATTTCAAGGCAGGAGAGAGCTTTCTGACAGGACAACCTTACTATTGCCTGGGGAACATATATTTAGTTTCCCAAGATAATATACATTTCCTTTTTAGATTCTGCATATTTTGAGACAAGATCTTAATTAGAATTAGTTCTGAACATGATGAAAATGTAAAATCTGTTCATTTCAGATTTCATGCACTCTGTTTTTTGCAAGACATTGTGAGTACCGCAAACTAGCAAGAAAGAGCAGAAAATATTCTTCTAATTAAGTGATATACTTAATACTGCCTTTGCAGTAGCCTGTTTTAGCAGTTATCTCTTTTCTCAGTCTCAGCTGGGAAATACTTTTCTGTTCTTCATCATGCCCTAGAGAATGTTTTGAGCCTAATTGCTGGAAGGACATATCATTTCAGGGCTTGTCCTATGGGCTTTTTTAGTGCGTGAGACATGTCTAAGTGGGACCCTGGCAAAGCTGCAGTTGAGTCATGTTCAGTGGTGTTATGTGCCTCTGTCAGAACTGGAATGATTTTATAGGGGAGGCTGTTTCAGCAGAAGTTACTTTGGGGACTTACTAACTCTCCCAGGACAGTTCTGCTGATGCACTGTATCAGCTTTTTATTTGAAAAATACGTTTTGCTTTGAATATTTTCCTTTGTAATATATATTAAATTTTTTCTAAGGGCAAATCAAAAGGAAATATTTACATTTGCTGAAATGAAATGCTTCAAGTAATCTGAAAAAGAGATCTTTTTGCCAGAGGAATTTAAATTTTTGACTTTCAGTTAAAAGACAATGAAGTCAGACTTCAGATTTTCAAATCCCCTGAAAAAAGGTCCTGCAGTCTTCACGTAACATGGTTATGAAACCATTTCCCATGTTTTCTCTCTGTAGCAGCTCTAGTTGCATTATTTTCTCATCTACAACAACACATCTTCACTTAGTGGTTCTGGAAACTAGGACAGATATTACTAATGATTTAATCCCAAATCAAAATATCACTCGCACATTTATCTCCCTCCTGCAGCAATTCAGGCCTGTGCGGTGGAGATATTTCATTGGCCAAACTGGTTAGTGCAGAAAACAGCATTGGGCAAACAGAATTAACATAGCTATTTTGGCACTCTCTGGATGCAGCAGGATTCGTCAGAAGAGCTTGTAAATACACAGTAATGATAAAATCTCCCCTTCCTTTGGGGCTGTTGTCATCATGCTGCACTGCTGAAGTCTGTTGGGGCTTTGGCCGAGCCCGTATCTTCTATTGTTTTTAAATCAGGTGAGCCCTGGGTAATTACACTCTGTTGGTTGTAGTAAAACTAACAAATACCCATATTTTTTGCTGGGGTGGCCAGCCTGGGTGTTCCTGGAAATGCTGTCTTATTTACCTCCACCATTTTTTTTTTGGTTTAGGAGAGACATTTCCTTCTAAGAGAGTTTTGAGTTTCCTACATCCTTTTTTTCTTCCCAGTGTTGTAATTGATTTCAGGAATTAATCGTCTCAAAGTGGCTTGTCATCAGAATGATTTGTTGGATTTGAGTCTTCTGTGATATAACACTGAAGAAGTTAATGAGGAGTTCATCCCAAACGTGCTCCCTCTGCCATGGGAAGGGACCACGCAAACTGCATAGTAATGGTAAAACCTCCCCTTCCATTGGGGTCTGCAGAACATGGTGCAGCACTGCAGTCTGGGGGGGGCCTTGGACAGACCATCACATCCAAGCCTGTGTCTCCTAATGCTTTGCAGGATTCTGCTAAATTCCACAGGCATCCAAGAAAAGCATTTTCATATTGCCTGGCCTTTGACTTGTACCATGGCCTCTCCAACCCACTTTTCCAGAGGAAGCTGCAACTGGGTGCAATACACACAATACATGGTATTCTCAAGGGATGCTCATTAGTTGTTTTGACTCCCAGGAGGCCAAAACTGTGGCACTCTGCACAGACCCCTTCTACCAGCGACCTCAGTTCACCTTAGATTTCTCCTTCTAGATTTCCTCCTGAATTCTGTGGGGACAGAGACCGCATCGGTACAGCTTTCACTCTGGTTGGTCCGGGATCTTGTTAGAGCTGAAGCATCCTGCAGCACTCAAATTAGGTATTTGTGATTACTTGACAGAAGCAATCTCTCTGCTGGTTTATTTCTGACACCATGTCATCAGAGCTCTTCTGAAACAATATGCACTCATGTGGGAACAGCAGTGTGTTCTCAACACACAGGCGCACTTCTAGTCCTGACGTGCTGTGGGTTTTGTTCCAGCTTGTTACAAGAAACTACAAAGGAAGCAACCTGCCATTACAGAAATGGGGTGGCAGCAGGGAATATTAGTAAATGCTTCGTGTTGGTAGGACTTTTCCAAATGAAAAAGAATTCAGATTTGGAAGGTCTTCAATTTTACAGGAGATACTGTGGAGGAGGGCTGTGAATGCCTCAGCAACAGAAGCTTAGCTCCTTGCTTTGCTTTAATTCCGAAAGATAAAGCCCAGTCACAGGGAATGAGCTGTTACTAGAAATAACAGAATAAACTGGGCACAAAAAATTTTGGTAGGAATATTTTCCCAGTAATAACGCTGCAGACTTCAGAAGTATCAAAAATTCTTTTCCCGGTTTACTTGAATTTGGCCCAGCGAAAGCTGTTGGGGAAGAGACTATTTGGATTGTTTTGGATGCGGCAGTGTAATGCGAACCCTGACTTCTAGATGGCCTCTGTGCAACCTTGCATATGTAGCCTGTTCCAAAGTAGGAGCTTTTCATGTTCTGTTATGCTGAAGAGTTAATGTTCTTTAGAACAGTGCTTTAATGAACTGGTAGGTTGACGCTTACTTTATGTAGCCCAATTGATTTTAAAAAATGAACTCCAGAAATCAAAAGCTCTGTTTCCAGAAGAGTGCATTGAAAATAGTCCATGTGTTCATCACTGCCTCTGATGTGCTCAGGGATGGTGTCAGGCAGTCCTGCAGCAGAGTCTACTTCCAGAAAGAATGCTGGGACAATCCAACAGGAAAGCTGCTTTGTTACAAGTATCTCTGAAGGGCAGTTGGCTTTAATTCTGTTGGAGCATCTCTTTACTGAGTGGCCACTTGTGAGCTCTCACGGAGAAGGCTGAGCACCTTGGAAGGCAAAAATAATGTGCCTAAAGAGCAAAGCTAAAGATGTAAGGCTGAATTTGCAAATGCTGTAAATCAGCATGGCTCCTCAGACTGAAGTGCAACCCTCAGCTCTTCTGGGGCCTCAGTAGTGATAAAATAAGGGCACTCAGGTTCTTTTGGTTTCAAAGATGTTCTGATTAAAGCTGCACATTGATGGCCTCCAGTGGGCCAGGTGGGAGCCAAACCCTAGTGAGCCACAACAGTTGTCTCCACGACTCTTTTCTCTGGTGATAACCTTTGGCAGCCCTATGGGAAGATGAACGGTGGGGCTGCCCTGGGGGCGTTACACCAGGGGAGGAATCCCTGTGAAAGAGGAATCTGGTATGAGATAACAACCTCCACTAGGACAGGCCTGGCAGCCATAAGTGTTTAAGGGTGCCCTTAGACACAGAGCAGAAAGTGCTTAAAATAACTTTCTGGGCTTTGCAAGCCAAAGTTCATTGCTTCCCAGCCTCATGGTGTCAAGACCACCAAGTGTCAACTTTAACTGACGTGTAAAAGCAGACTTTGAGGTTTGGAGAAAAAGTCAATCTGTTACTGATACGTAGTGCCCCCTTTCCCATTTCAGAGGGTACCAGCTTGGTGCATGAGGGGAATGAGTAAGTGACAGGGGTCTTTGTTCTTTTTTATTTAAGCTTCATTTCACATTGAAAAAAGTCACTTTTAAATCGGGGCATAACTTCTGGGAGAAACTTCACATCCCATGACCCTTGGAGGAACAGAATCGGTGATATCAACAGAGGAAATTGAGAATGCAGTATCACATCTTCCAAGTGGAAAAGCATTGAGAGCAGATGGCTTCAACTCAGTTTTATAAGTACTTAAAAGAACATCTGGTTCCTTGAATGCATCAGCTGTTTCACCTCTTTCTGAGCTGCAATAAGTTACTCGTTTCTTGTGTCGCCACCTTTTATACATGGTCCTATTAAAAGGCTAAAGCAGTGCACAATCCATAACTACTTATGCCTGTGTTTAATCAAGAAATTTGAATCTTACAAGTAAAAATTGGCCGTATTTACTTCAGTCAGTGATAGCGTTAGGAAAATGTTGTACCTCACCTCTTGACAGAATTTGCCAAGGGTCTTGTTTTGATGAGGAGGTGGGTTGTTGACTATGCACAGTCCCATATTCTTGGCACTGCTGACATTTCAGAAGTCTGTTTTAATTGCTTTGGAGTGTAAAATTCAATCTGAATTTTAGAGGGAGAAGGGAAATCATGTGTTGAAGCTATTTTTCTTAGATTTTGAGTGTTTTCTCATGATCTTGTGATCCTACAGCTCTGCCTTCTTACATTGTTCATTGTTGTGTATTATGGAATGAAAAGAATGCTGAAAGAACTTGTGGTGTTAGAAATTGCCTTGCAGTGGTTCTTGTCACCAAAAGTTTATTCTTTATGCCCTTTGCACCAGAAATATCATGAGTACATTGCTGCTAGTTTTGGTTTGTGACTTAGAAACCTCAGAAGTGTGTCAAAACCAGTGTTAAGCAAAAAGCCTGACAGTGTAGAGTGCCACAGTTGTAGTTTTCCTGCTTTAAACATGTTATTTTGGGAGATAATGGAATGGATTGCAGATCTTCCTGAACTGAAAGGAGAACACACTCACTTTGCAGAATGAGTGTATACAAGATAAAAATGGAATATCTTATGGGATTTGAGTTTTGTTTTGCTTCACTTTATTACCTAAAAACCTTTAGTCATAAATAAATGAGTAAATAAATAAATCGGTACGGCATTTGATGCAGCCATCTGTAGAAACTAGGAATCAATGTGAGCTTCATTCTGGAACTGCATCCAAGGGACCTGTGAGGAGAGGCAGCAGTGTTTGCGTGGTGAGCTGAATGTATGCCGTGTTACCAGCAGGGAAGGAGAAACTGGGTCTTTAATTATTGACTGTATTATTGACTCCTGCATCTGGGTTGTGTTTCAGGGACATCAGATTTTATCTCAGCCTTTTAGAGCCAACACTCTGCATCAGTTGAGGAAAAGGCACCTTCCACAAAGCACAGACAGTGCACACAGTGCTTTCTGCATGAGCCAGTGGAGGTGGGTGCCTCAGTCATTTGGGTCTCTGCTGCCACTGCTGGAAATGTAGGAAGGACTTGAGCAAGATGGCAAAGCTAGTTGAGTACCAGGGCTCTTAGCTGGCACCTGGCAGCAGAGTGATGGCAAGAGAAGAAGCAAATTACATCAAACAGGTGGTTCTGTTGCATGTCCATATATTTTTGGCAGATAACAGGAAGGGGAGGTGTCGGAGTTTAAATCCTTCGGGTTTTCCCTCTCCGTGTAATACAAATGTGGAGTATTTCAGAACTCTGAGGTGCCTGCACAGCTGTCCTTTTCTCTCCCTCTTTCTGTTTTGGTAGGTCCGTGTTGTTGTTGATACTTTCAGATATAAATAAACTGAAGAAAAGTGTAACAACTGATTTGAAAGGCTTAGTTGTCATATTTGACATGAGTTTGTATCCTTTGAACAGTATACTTCTAGTAGGGCTTGTGAAGTTTTGGGGTTTGTTTTGGGGGTTTTTGGGGGGTTTTGGGGTTTTTTTTGAGCAGTGGTATTTACTCTATGAATACAGCAGAGCACTAGGTTATGAATACAGCCAGGAACTGCTCCAACAATTTATGAAGATAGCAACACTGGCATATATAAGTGCATTGCTTTTATTCCAGCAGTAGTGACATCTTAAACTGCAGAAGTTTTGGTGGAGGTTCCAAAACACTGAGTGTTTCTTCATTTTGTTGTGATTTCTCCATTAGTTTTTAATTACAGCCTCTGGCACTTTGACAGATGCCTTCTGTTTGCTACTCCAGAGAGCAGGCATGCCTCTCAGGATCTTGGCAACACAAGAAAAGCGATCTGTGACACATGCTAGAGCAAAGGGCATCATATCTGTACCAAGGTTATCACTACAATATGAATCCCGTATGGAAGTAAAACTTTGGAAAAGGCCACTTGCTTGCTTTTACCAAAAACGGCCATTTAAGCCCATGCTTTAGGCTGCTGTCCTAAATAAACTAGCACTTATGTCTTCTCATGTCATTTTACATCCCCAACAACTTTTAAATTAGATCAAGTCCATTTATCTTTTTTTTTTTTTTTTTTACTTGCTTAGAATTTTTAGAGGAGTGATTTTTCATTCTTCTCAGACAGCTGAGTTGGAAATGGACTTTTGAAGGATGATGGTCCTGTCAGTGATGGAGAAATATGGAGTGTCAGGGTATGATGAAGTATCTTCCAGTTAGTCCGGCTTTCTCTGTGGGAAGCTGGCAAAATGCCAATTGCAATAAGCCCTGAAATATTCCTGAATGAGAGCCTGCAGCTCCACCAGTGCCCCTGAACATTCCCACTCCTGGGAAGTGGCAGCATGCTACTGTGTCAGTGGGTGTGGCTTAAAATCCATCAGGAATGAAAATATTGCTGCTTTCCCAGAATTGTGGGTGTCCAAAGTGGTCAGAAACGTGCAATTGGAGAATCTGAAGTCACTGAGAAAAGGGCACAGTTTCCAATGTCCTCATTTTGACACATAAACCCATCGGTTCATTTTCCATCTGTGCGGTTCTGAAACTCTGGTTTGCCAACTGATTGCCACTAAATAGTCAGCAACAGCTTTTACCGAGAGATGACTGAAATTTGCTGTAAGTTTCATGTCCCATAAACTTGAAAACTCTCTGGACTGATCATCAACCAAGTTGGCTTTTTAACTATTGTGTGCATAAAGAGATGAAATCCCTATAAAATGAGCCACATTTAGTAAATAAACTGAGACACCACTGAAATCAAAACAAATCAGCTCTTTTGTGGTGTAATAACATGCTACCTAGACCCTTTCTAGGTTTTTCTTCTTGATTACAGGCGTTATCTCCTTCATTAATTTAAGTACTGTTATTGTATCAATCAAGTACTTTGCCAGTTTCTAATTGCCAGGCTGGAAGCTGAATCACAGAGTTATCTTGGCTAAGAAACAGTTTGGGAATGACAGTTATTTGGGTATTAATTTATTTTCCTAAAGGCTTTGATTATTTTAAAATCCACATGAGTTCTTGTATTTTTATTTGGCTTTTTGTGCATTTGACTGGCCTTTAAATAGGTCACTCCATTTTGTACTAGTAACTAATATATTAATAATATACATTTCAGCACTGATACATTTCAGCAAATAAAGACTTCAGTGGTGATAGAAATATTTTGGAGTGGCCCAACGTTATTTTATATTTCTTTTGAATGGCAATATTAAGAGCATTTCAGTCAACAGAATAAATATTTCTACAGAAGGTACTGATAAAACCATTTTATCAGTGGAGTTAAATCTAGTTGTGATTTGAAGGATATGGTGGCTGCTCCTGCTGGTCATGGTCCCTGGTGGAAACTCTTGTAGGCCCAAATAGGCAGTGAGAGACATTTCAGGTCATCCACTTGGATTTTTCTGGTTTTAAGTAGGAGGTAAGCTCTTTTGTGCAGGTCTTCACATGCGCAAACAATCACAGCAAATAAATGAAAACATTTGAGAACTACAGCGAAACATGTTTGTAGCCTTTGAGAAATCTCACCTGCATGGAGAGTGAAGAAACTCAAAAGTCTAAAAGTTAATTTTTCATGCAAGAGAACATGGGTAAGTTTCATTAGAAGTTTCACCTCTTACACATTACAGCTGCTCAGTACCACTCAAATGCCATACTCAGGCCTAAATAGTTACTGTAATAATTTGTATAATTAGGCCAGGTTTTGGCTTTTATAGTTTTTAGTACACTACTATGTAAGAAAACAGTATGTATTTTCTTTAGAAAGATGCTGACACATAATGCAGGGTTTTCTAGCAATTCATCCGCTCGTAAGCACAATGAATCAACAAACAAATGTTTGTCCTGAAGTCAGTACAATCCTTCTGCAAATACAGAGCAAGGTTAAAAGTTAAGACTCTTCTCTCTTTTCATATGTGTTTTTCAAGGATGAGAGAGGAATGTAGAAGAAAAGCAAGATATCATCCCGTCCAGTTTGTGCCGTGCCTCCTGTCCAGCCAACAGGCTCCACCAAAGAGCCTGGAGATATATTCACTCTCGGCGTAACTTGTAGCAGTGAGAAGCTCATGAAAAGCCCTCAGGGCAGGTCTGCACTGTTCAGGGTTGCTTTTTACTTCAGTGCCTTGCTTGCTCAGGCAAAGACTATTGGTTATTTAATGAACAGATCAAAATTATAGGAAAAAGTTCTGAAGGAAAGAACAGCATGTTTTTGGTATCCCTTATGTATCTACTCCAGCTTCTCTGTGTCCAGGATACTTGCATTGAATTAATTTCTGAGCTAGGTATTAGTGGAATAATAATAATACAGTGTAGTATACCTCAGAGGAAAAGAACCTCATCTTGAAGTTGCGTGTATGGAAAATAGGTCTGTATTTTGTGGAATAATGGCACATGCTGCTGATAAGCAAAACTCTCCTTCATCAGTGGGATGTGGGTTTATAATTTTCTGATAGGCACAGTCAGTTTGTGTATCTGTATTCATAACTGATTGATAGCCTACTATAACGGCTGTACCAAGGGAGATGCTTTTGCCTATGGTGGCTGTTCTTTATTGGATTTTTAAGTTACAAATTTAATAAATCTCAGTTTTAATTAACAAAGTAAATATAAAACTGAGTTATGAGTTTAAGGGGAAAATGTACAGGAACCCCATGACTGCATAGAAGATCTGATTTTTTTTTTTTTCCCCCAGCCTTGAGACATGTTTAGTCTTCTGTTTATTTTTGTCTGGCAAGAAACATTTCATATGCTAGGAAAGGTTAATTATTCCTGAAAAGAAATCAAAATCACCAAAGGAAAAAAATCCTTAATTTTTAATTATAGGTGGTTGTTTCTCATCCAAAGTTGTTCTCCTGTGTATTTGATGTGTGGCCATATTCTCCTCCTGTCTTATGGTAAATGAGTGCAGTGAGTACCTTTGTATTTTATTCTTAGCTGAGATTTCTTTAGCTGCCTCCAAGTCCCTAACATGCCGTGTGGTAGGTTTAATTTTAATTTACACTGTGGGTGCTGCTGTGGCCTGCTGGCACTGCCCTTTTGAAGGAGGTGAGTCCAAGTCTCCACAGGGCACACAGAGAGTTAGATGCAAATAAGAACTGCCAGGACTTCTGTTTTCTGTCTGGTCTGCAAGAGAGGTAAAGTAGAGGGTTTGACTCCTGAGTAAGACACGGTTACCAATCACTGTGTGGCCCAGGGAGAGTGGGCAGCATCCAGGAGAGTTCATTTGGCTGCAGTGCTTGCCTCCAGCAGAATAGATGGTGTCCTTGGGCGAAGCAGCTGGTGTTTTAGTGTGTGCATTCCTCTGTTGAACCACCTATCACCTCTGTGTCAGATTTAGGCCACTGAACAGAAAGTTAAGGTTCAAACTTGTCTGGACTTAAATCAGCTCTTCCATAACTCAGTAGCAGGTGAAGATGAGCAGGTGCAAGAGAGGTGTCAACACCTATGGCAGTCCCTCGGGTCTTAGAGCCTGCTCAGAGCTATATTTTGCATCCCAGACTGGAAAAACTGTGAATCCAGAGATCTCAAAGTGGCTGCTGGAGCCTTGGGCACTTTGTCCCTCTTGTGACAAGTGCTGGCAGGCAGTCAAGGACATTTTCTCTTTTGTTCGTGTTATGGGAAGGGGCAAGGCTGGAGCCAGCTCAGGCTGAGCTGACACTCACACTGGTGCAATGCTTCACGGGGCCTGAGGAGGGAGAGGAGCCTGAGCTGAGCATGCTGATCCAAATTCTTGCTATTACCCAACTCTTCCTTCCCCGGTGGTCTAGCCTAGCCCCTCACAGATAGTTTCACACAAGGCAAATTCATAAGAGAGATGGATGCAGTGGGAGATGTTTTTCCTCTCTTACATATCCTCAGCTGAGATCCCACTCTGATTCCAGCCTGTGCAGTGCTGCATGCACAGCGTCAGCACTGAACCCCATCCTAAAGAACGTGCATCTTCTTGTCAAACCGTGGTATTTCCTCGGGAAAGGGGGAGGTGGAATTTTGCTTGTTATATGAAAAAATTCCTTAGCAATCCTAAGTTCCCCTGGAAAGCATCTGGAAGCTTTTGAGCGAAAAATAACCAAACATCTAAAAACTGCAGACCAAAACTGGCAACACACATTGCACCCCGTGCAGTGCCCCAGTGGGAGTTTTGTTGATCCATTGAAGGGTATTATGTTAGAAGGGTGCTGAGACAGGAGACTGACACAGTCAGTAGTGGGAAAACTTTGCTTGCAAAAAAAAAAAAGGTGCCTTAGAAATCCCCAAAGCTGTAATTAAGTCCATAATTACCGTCATGATTTTAAGCGCATGTTGGTCCAATTCATCTGAGACTTCTCACTCTTTCCAAAATGCACATGTACCAGCACTGTCATTTCCAGAGATCACTGAGATACATTTCTGGCCCTGCATGAGGTACCTCTTGCTCTGCTATGCCATCAGAGCTTCGTAACATATTACATGGCTTAGTAATTTCCCAGCTATGTGTGAGGAGCGTGTCTGGTTTGTTGCAGACTGTGATTAGTGCTAATGAAGACCGAGGTTGGATTGTATCCTGTGCTTTGTGGAGCCTTATTTACCTCCTTCCTCCCCTGCTGGGTTAAGAGGGAGGGGGGCTGGAGATGATCCTGCAAACTGCTGGAGGGTGGGAGTACCCATCTGGCCTGTTGGTGGGGATGCCCAGTGATGGCTTACCACCAGTCTTGGCTCCTGGTGGTATTTCTCTACAAGAAATCTCTGCTTGTGTCTGCAGAGATGCTGGGTGCTCAGGGGGTGCTCAGAACCTTTTTGTAAGAATTTAATTCTAAAATGGTGTAAAACTTGGGCAGAAAGGGAAGGACAAAATTCTAATGTATGTTAAAAAATGAAGGACAGTGAATAACGGGCTTAAAACCCTGGATCAGATTTTGCTCATGCTGCAGCACTCAGCTCAGTTGTCCTTTCCCATCTCTTCCCTGCAGAGTGCACGGTGGAGTTACCTGCCTTTGCTCTGTCCTCTTCTCTGACGTGCTCTGCAGCACCAGGATTCCCCAAATTCCTTTGGGGCCCCTTGCCCTGCAGGGGTGGGAACCTTCATTTGAGTTTGTAATGGGATGGGAACATGACAGCTTTTGATAGTATAGGTGAGCCATCAGTGATGGAGTTGAATAAGCTGCGACACTGCTAGGCTTTGGCTGTCTTCTGCAGCCTAGAGAACAGGCAGTAATGGGCAGGGTGGGACAGGCAGGGAGGCCCTGAGTGAGCCCTGAAGCCAGGAGAAAACCAGAAAAGAGCAGAGAGCTGACATAGAGAGGGAGATTTGGGATGGGAAATAGGAAATCTTCTTAGAAATGTAGGGAAGCTCCAGGGAGCAGCTTGTTGTAACCACCTGAGTTTGTCAGACCTCTTAGAGGTGGGCTGAAAGAGGAGACCACCTTCACTAGGAGACAGCCTCTAAGAAGGTGTGGGGAGGAATGTTTGGGAGGCATTTTGTTTTCCTTTCCTGTCACTGTGTCTGTGAAATTGGTTAGTGCATCTGAGCACCCACCCAGGCACTCAGTGTGTGGGGAGCTGTGTCTGGGAGACTGACTAATAAATTTCACAGGCTTTTTATTTTCTTTGTTTTCATTTAAACATTGACATCACATCTCATTACCTTCCTTTGGCTGTAATTAGCAATCCTGTGGAATTAAAAACCATTAAGTTCCTTGAGACTTCAGCCCTGGGAATTTGCCCAGAGGCACAAAGCTTACAGGCCTTCACAAGGCTTGACTTTCCTGGAGTCCTCTCCCCCTCCCTGCTTCATCCAAGCCTTTGTAAAAAGGAACCATCTTTTTGATTTTGCTAATTAATTGCTCTTGACAACCAACAGATGTTTTGTAGCCTTTGAAGACCAGGCATAGCCAGGTATATAACTTCTGCAGCCGTACACTGCCTGCCTATGTGATTTGAATAAGAACTCCTGAAGCTCAAGAGAAAGACAAACTATTAAAGCCAAATAAAGAGTTGTAACAACTCAGAAGAATACCATCCCCCTATATTGGATAGGATGAATACACCCATCCTTTTACCAACATTTTTCCAGTTCTGGGGCATAGCATTCAGTGGACTGAGAACAAAATTATCATTCAGGATATCTCTTATGATTATTATTTATTTATTTAGACTTTGTGATCCTAAAAGGCAGGTTAGAAAAGCCCACAAAGATAACCATGGGCAGTGCAAGGGCAGAGATTCAGGCTTGAACTGTACTGAGTCAAACGCTCAAGCCAGGAGAATATCTGCTTTGGTTCACCCTCAGTAACTCTTGTTTTGCAGCCCCTGAACTGTTTTGTGTGATCTCCCTCCCTTGTGTAGGGTTTTTTGGGAAGTTCTTTGGCAAAAAAAATTACCAAGACTTGTAAGGATAGCAGTTAGTACAGCAGAACTGGTGGGTCGGGGCACTTGCTCTTCCCTCCTGTTGTGTACATTATTAAAAACGATCTCCCTGAAATAAATACCATCAATCAGTGCCAGCTGCAGTTTAGCGAGAGCGTGGACAAGGACAAACTGCGCTTTCACTGCTTGCAGACAGGAACTGTTTGGACTAGTTTAACTGCAGAGCAGGGAAACGCTGGAAGCAAACCGATCCTTTTTCCAGGGAGAAAGTGTATTCTGCTATCAAATATGACAAGGAAGGCAACCCTCACTCCTGCCAAGGTTGCATGGGTACAGAGCGGAAACAGGTCAGGAAATGTGACGACTGAGAGCCAAGTGAGAGACATAGGTCTCACTGTAGTTTTACTTCCATGTCATGCCAGGCCACAGTATATCACTCCTGATATACTGTATCATAACTGGGAGCAGTTTGGGTCCAAGGAACTTCATCAGCTGCAAAAAGAAAGAGGTGTTCTTGAGAGAATGTTCGTGACCATGTTGGTTACCATGAAAACACTGATTGAAAGCAAGAAGAGGGTCTTTTCGTTGTGGCTTTTAAAAAGCCAAAATGTAGGATGAGCTGACGTTAAAATTAGGATTGGTAGGAGATGAGAAGGGCTTGTATTTAGAGTGTGCAGAACAACTGGGGAACACTTGAGGAGAGTGATGGTGATCTTTAAAACAGTGAGTGAACCAAACCATAACTACCTCTTCTGCTTAGGATCTTGTCACCCATTGTTTTAGCTCCCGCTATCCAAAGTGGTTGTTTTGGCATAAATTCACATGTGTTTATTTGCCTCACCTGAGCATCTGGTTTGAGGTAAATAGTTTCAGGAAAATTGGATTGAAATCTGGATTTTTTGTGCTGAGCAGCCACATTTTAGTTGTTGCTACTGTTTCACTATTACCTTGTGACAGATCCGAAGAAAATGGGCATAATTAAGGTAAAAAATGGTGATCAAAAATGTGGCCAAACATGGTGATCACAGAAGGCATGTGAGTTTTGGGGATGGATAACAACAGGAACATGCTAGCTGTGTTTCTGCAGGGCCTGCAGCTCAGCAGCATGGACAGGTTCCCTGATTTCCATCAGATTTGAAGCCCAATCCAAAAGCAAGAAGCAGAAGTGACAGTGACCTCCTAGCAATTGTAGCGGTTAAAAAGGAAAAAAATATGAGTTGGGATAGTTGAGGCTCAGGCCTTATCAAACTCGTGAACTTACAAAGGCGGCCTTACAGATTGCTGTGATTTAACATTGATGTTCCTCAACTTACAGGCCTTCTTTTGACTATCTGGCTGTTCCCAGCTACAGCACTAGGAGGGCAAATGCAGTCCAAGGTCCTTATGGCTCATAGGAGCCAAAGAAGAGTCACTTCAGAGTTTTCTGTGTGGGAGGAGGATTTTCAGCATGTCATGTGCACAGTTTCAGCACAGGAGAGCCAGGGGAAAGCAGAGGCACTTCCCACCTCAGACAAATTTCAATTAAAATTCTCCTTCGAAGAGTTGACGCTGTATCTCAGGAGAGGTTAACAACATGACACAGAAATGTGAGAGCATACTTTGAACAGATCCCGTATAGAAATGTTAACCTCAGCGGACACAGACTCCTCTTTTGAGCCCAGAGAAAAGATTAGTTGGGTTATGCAATTGCTGGAGCTGGCATAAACCAGCTGCATGCCAATTACTAGCCTCTATGCAAATACTTGTACTGAAACTCAGGATGCAGCTGGACGTGGGTCTGGGCACCCTTCCAGGATTATTCCAAGCCACATTATGACAGTTTTGAAAGAGAAGGGCTCTATGGAGCCAGTAATTTTTTACAGCCTTTCAGAAAATGGAGGAAATTACCACTACATCCAGATCTTAACTATTTTTTTTCAAAGAGGGAAGGAATTTCTGCATGCTGATGCCAATCAGGATGTACTTGAGGCACTTGCGCTCCAAGACAGAAGGCCATCAGTCTGTTTGCCAAGTTTAAGGCCTGAGTGCCAGATGCGCTTGGGAAAGAAAGCAGGCTGCTTGGTTTGTCAGTGGCTGTAGGAAAAGGACTGAAAAATACACCACCAGATAATGCCAGAGCTGAAGCTCCTGGGGATGCTGCAGGGAAGCCCTGCTGCATTCAGATGCCCCTGGCCTGCCGAGGTTTCTGTTCCTATTGCTGCTTGACTTCCACGTGAGAAGCACACTTGGAAAGGGTGCAGCACTGGTGGCAAGCAAACTGCCATGCAACATTTACTCTTATATAAAAAGCTGATGCCAGGAGAACAGGGACATTGTAGTCTCACAGTTACTTATCTCAGCAGATGGAAAAGATAAATTGAGAGCTGCCACCAGAAGACATGAAACATTACAACTTTGATCAAAATATTATATACTAAGTATTCTGACAAGGAGAGGATTTTAAAATGCTTGTGTCTGTCTTGGCAACACAAAAGTGAATAAGTCAAAGTATGTAGCTTCATCCTGTGTAGAGAAATGAGATGAATATCCTGTGAGGGGAGAACTTTGTAAAAACTTCAGGGGAAAAAATAAAAATAAGTTCTGCTGTTTCTCAAATTTGGCCCACATAGATGATAAGAAATGTAAGATAGTCTTCAGTGGAGAGCTGGAATCCTTAAGGCTTCAGTTTGGCTCAGTGGACCATATACCTGTGAGGTGGCTCTGAGCACCAGCTCCCACTTTTTCTTTTTTGGAGTAGGACTCTCTCTTCACTGCCTCCCCATATTTCTTCAGATTCCCTTGATTGTTGGCTGCCTGCCCTTGATGTCAGGGAAGGAAGGAAGGAAGTGGGATGGGTCCCTGTTGTAGCAGTGGGACAGTAAGGTATAGGTCTCTGTACCTTACACCAGGACTCTGAGGCAGCAAAACAGGTGGTCATAGGTGAAGGAGGATGGTTGAAGGATCCATCTGTGATCTGACCACCAGGACACCTTGACTGGTAGAGTTTGTAGAGTTTGTGGGTGAATCTTCAGCCAATGGAAGTGCCCTGGAGGTTCTAGGAAACTCTTCTGGAAGCCACTCAGTTTGTTTTAGGGCTGGGAAATAAATATACTGCCCCTCAGGAGCAGAAACCATTCATCTGGAGAAACGCTTCAATCGCAGCAAAAGCTCTAGACAACTTATGAGGAAAAATGAACACGAAGCCATCATGATGAGTCAGGAAGGGTGGCTTGGTTGTGTACCAGCTATGTAACATGCTAGAGGGCACAGGTAGCATTTCAAGAGGGCAAAGTGACACCAAGGTCTGTTCAGTCTTCACCGAACAAATTTGTAGGATGCCTCATGCAGAAAACAAGGGCTGTGTTGTGAAAAACACAGGCAAGGCAAGCGCTGATACAGCTGCTTTGGGTCATTACACACATTTGTGTCCTACAGGATGCTCATTATTAAAGGTAAACAGACAGCAGAAATAAATTCCAGTACTGGGGTATCAATCAGAGCCTCCAGGCTTTCTGGGGCCTGCTGGGACACTAGGAGACTTTGCTCTGTTGGTGCACCCAAGTGTGTGACACATCATCTCCCCTTCTGCACCTTCTGTGAACAGGGCAGAAAAGAGATGATTTGTTTGGGATGCAGACGTTTTAGTGATTTTTGTATAATCAGATGCTGCGCATTCTTGCTGAAATCCATACTCAGAGGTATAATCTTTGGGAACAGCTTAAAGGTAAGCACTCCCAAGGTGTGCTGTAGGAGGACTCTCTGAAGAGGCCCACACCAGCACCCTGCAGAAACAGCTCATCTCTTCATGAACACACCGTCAGCGGTAACTGGGATGAAGGTGTTCCCATCAGGGAGGCCTGTGATGCCTGAATATTAAGTCATGGCTCCTGTGAATGAAATGAATGCTCATTTATGGCAGTTGGCTTATTGCTGCTCTTATTGAGCTCAAGAGTGTGTGCCTTCTGGGGTGAGCCAGCAATGTGTCACGCTCTCCTTAGACAGTAATTTGAAACTCATCAGTGATTCACTGCAATGACTTTAATGAATACAATTTTCTTTTTTGCTACCAAAAATTGAAAGATTGAAGGGCAGCAGTTTTTTTCATACTGAAAGCTGTAATGGTTCTTAGTCCAGACATCCCCTTTGCATGAAATGGGGGACAGAGACAGTGACATAGGTTCTGTATTTCAAATACTGTAGCAATTTTTTATTACATGCATGTCACATGCTTTTAAATATGTTATCTTCCAGATGTGTGTGTTGTATTGCCACATACTTATCAGTAGATAAAACTTTAAAATTTGGTATGGTTTCATAAAAATTTAGAGAATGGATTGCTTATGGAGTGTTGTAAGTACTGTGGTAGTAGATCATTAATAATCGTAGGAGGACAAAATAGTTTGGGTTGGAAGGGATATCTGGAGGTCATCTGTTCCAGTCTTCTCGCAGAGCAGGACTAACTTCAGACAAGGATCAGGTTGTTCATTGTTTATTAAAATCTCTAGAGATGGAGATAGCATCAATTTTCTGGTCAGTCTGCTCCCATGCTTAACCACACTCCTGTTGTGAAGAATATTTTTCTGATCAGTGTTTCCTGTGTTGCAGCTTGTGCCTGTTGCCTCCTGTCCTTAGGCTGTGCACTTCTGAGAAGTGTGTGTTCCCCTGCAGTCTTCCTTTAGGTAGAGGCAGGCTGCAATTAGGGGTCCCCCATCCCCAGTCAGCGCTTCTTCAGGCTAGACAAGCCCAGGTCCTCTCACCTCTCATGTGACAAGCCCTCCAGCCTCTACCATAGTGGTTCTTCTCTGGACTCTCTTGTAGTTTGGCAACAACTGTGTGGTGCTAGGGTGCCCAAAATGGACCCAGTGCTTCAGATGCATCTTCGTAAGTACCCAGCAGTCACCTCCCTCACCTGCTGGCTCTGCACCCACTGTGTAATCACCCTTCAGCACTGCGTGGGTGCTCTGCTGATTGATGTCCACCTTACCACCCAAAAGGACAGCCAGGACCTCTTCTGCCTCTCTTCCTGATTTGGAGAAACCCACAGGAAGCCCCTTGGATTGCTTCAGTGTTAAGGTTTAAATCTGTTAATCTACCTGTCAACTCATAAATTCTGTTAAGTAAACAGTAACTCAGGCACTTGGCTTCTAACACCAGGGTCAGAATTTGACTGGTCCAAGTGAGGCAATTATCATCTCCTCCTGAAAATTAATACCCCTGTAACAGAGCCAATATATTACAGGGTCAAAAAGCTTTGAAAAGCTTGTGATGGGAAAAGAAGGAAACAAATGAGGTGGGTAACTGTAAACAGGTACCACTGCTCCTGCAGTTAACCATCTGCAAAGGAAATGGTGGAGCTGAGGCTGGTCCTACAGCGTTGTGCCAACCTTGTTATTTAACATCAAGATATGGAATACTGAAGGCAGGTGTGTGGTTAACAAAAGTAGCCTTGGTTGGAATCAGTGCACCTTTTTCTCATCCCTCATCAAAGCAGAGTAATTGTTGCGGAGCAGGAAGCCTCCTCCAGAGTGGAGCGGAAGGGGGATGATTTAAAGGCAAACACGGGCCAACACACTTTGGGGAATCAAGATTCAAGTAGGCAGAATCTGTTGTGGTCATTGCATGGAGAAACCACTAAGGCAAGTGAATCTAGCAGGATTAGGGACAGACACCATTTCCTTTAGCACAAGCCAAGTGTGTTGAGTTAGTGAAAAGAAGCAAATCTTAAATTGAGCTTATACCCAACTGTTTTCTTTCCTTTTGGATGGGGGAAGGGGGTTTGTGTTACTTGTTTGATTCAGCTGTTTCTACACTCTTCCATAGCATTTTGGATCACTTGCTTCATGAACTGAACCCTTTGGGGCTTTGTAGCTGCATTTTGTGCCTAATTGCCTCAGTAAGTGCCCAGGGTGAAGGGTGAAATGGGGCCCATTGCTCTGGCATGTACACCACAAAGGGCTGGGTTAATTTGAAGCGTCGTTTCCTTTTATAAAATAACCAGCTAAATGATTTGTTTTATTTTAATAAGGCTGTGAGAAGGAGAAATTCAGGGCATGCACAAACAGAGGAACAATCTGAGCAGGTACACATGTCTTCTTTGAGTTGGTTTAATGTGGCTGAACCTGTTCATGAAACAGATATCCCCTTTTGAGAGATGACTAAAAAAAGAGTGGCCCACAGCATATTGTCCTTTAATGAAGTAGCTAAATGACTTGCAAGGACCCTGTGAGCCCATCTTCACACACATTTGAGGTGAAAAGAGTACCCCATCGAACTCACTGAAAGGTAATCAGATGACTGGGGTTTTTTTTAAGCAGCAAAACAGGGAGCTAGGATTGGAAGATTTATGCTCAGGTTCTACAATCCAGTGCCATTAGTTATTGAGCAGTTAGAAGCACAGCCCCACAGGCTGCACATAACACTGATTGCTTTTGATAGAAATAAAGAATATCTTGCTGTTACCATCAAGCCTTGAAACTGACTTCTAGCTAATGACCCAAATAATCTTTACTTGAAATTGTGTAATTGAGATCGAAGGCTGTCTGGGGCTTCTAGCTGGGACACGGATTCCACATCCATGAGCTTTTGAGTATGGTCGTTGAGCTGAAATGGAGAAGGTTAAAACTCTCATTTTCATTACCAAACTCCCCCCATCTCCCAATACAAATGTGACATTTCAATTTTACACAGTCCAGCTCTTCTTAAATCATCTGTATAAAAACTTGAGATCTTGATTGATGATGGATGAGCTATTGTCTCCTAAAGCACCCAGTTCTCATTACCCTTTAAGACAGAGCTTATTAATGATCGACCTGAAGTGCTTTCCCAGCGGGTCATCAGCAGTCAACTATTCTGAGAGATCAAAAAACTTGGTTTGGCATGAAATTTCCAGGCCAAAGCTGGTTTTGGATAATACATTCAGGATCTTGGGTGAAATATGAGAGTGTTTGGGGAGTGATACAGTATTGGACAATAGATCCCCATCACCTGGGTGCTGACAGTGAAGATGCAGTCATCCTGCAAAGGTGCTTCAGCTCTAATGAGGCTGACCTTGGAAATTAAGGTATCATCAGCATGTGCTATATAATACATATGTTCAGGGTATACCTGTATGTGCTGTAGTTTGAAGGACAGCTGTTTCCTTAGCAGTCAATCAGCTTAGAAGGTGTAAGTTATCTTCTGGTTTGGTTTTGGAGTGGTTACAGTGGACATGCCCAACAGTTTCTCCTAATTAACTCCCTCCTCTCTCTTTGCCCACTTCAGAGCTAGTTCTTTTCCCTCTCACTATGCCTTCTTCCAGTTCATCATGCCAGCTGGCTTCATAGCACCACAGAAGAGCTTTTAATTTGCAACCTTGAATAGCAATAGCCCTTTTATAACCAATTTTATACCAATTTTAGAAACAGATTCTACAGCTAAGTAGATGTTTACAGTCCCCATTGCATATAAACACAAACAAATAACTTTTACTTCAGGGTACACTGCAAAATGTGAACATGTTTTGCCAATTTAATCCACATTAGAAATTAGATAACAGACCGTGAGGGATTACACTGTACACAAGAAAAAGTCAGCTGAAGAAAATGCCCTTTTAACAGATGGATGAAGTAAAGTGTTTTCCATCTTGGATCTAAGCAGACACCACCCTTGCAGAGCCAAGCCTTTGCCTCATTTACAGTGATCTTAAGCTTTGGTAGGTGGTAAATTGTTTTCACTGACTCCAATCAAACTCATCCTGAGCCCCTTTTCGAACCTGACAGACTGAGTATAAATTGTGTGTGACGTACCTATTTGTGTTCCCTGGCACTTTATGGACAGTGGGAGATACTTGTGTTGCTGGGTAGCCAGAGACCGTACATTTCCATTTCTCCTGTTTTATTGTATGGTAGGTTACCAGAGTTCTGTGGGAATGATTCACAAGGCTAATGAAAGTAAGAAAGTAGCAGCTGTAACAGATAATACGTTTCTGATTTAGCTTCTTAAATCAATAACCATTTAAGAGAATTTTAATAATACGTAGATGTAAGTTCCCCACAATCATTTGACAGCAATAAGCAAAATGACAGAAGCCAGTGGGAAGTGCATTTGCTGATTTATTTTCATATAACTTTGTTTATAAAATTATACTGCATTTAAGCCAGTAAAGCAGCTCTAATAAGGACGATCATAAGATTCTGCATTCACTTCAGGATCAAGTGAAGACCTTGGTGCTACTCCCTTTGCTCAGGGCACCGGTTCAGCCCTGGAGCCGAAATGGGAGATAATGGTACTCTGAAGTGTGGCCATTAGTACCTTACAGGAAGGCACACAAAGTCGTCTGACAGCTTTAGGAATTTTTTTCCCACTGAAAGCTAGTGGGCCTTGTGCTTGAAAATGCCCTTTTGTAAGTCTGTGTCCCAGAGCAATGAAGAAGCCCAGGGGTGACCCTTGCTGCCAGCGCAGGACTTGACGGTGTTTGAGCCAGCGGTTGGGCGAGCCGAGTGTTCTGCCTGCTGGCCCAGGCACCAGCGCTGTTTTGCGACTAGTGATTTTTCCCGTGTCACAAAAAATTGTTTTAAAAGACAAAAATACTCTCCCCCAAAGGTATTTAAAATATATTTCACTGCGAGCAGTCCTTTTTAGTGCTTCTTAGACAGGAAGAGGCTTCTTTCTTCACAAAATTCACTTGAGAACTTTTCGTTCCCTCTCCTGCTCCAGCCTCGGAAAGAGTTCACCGAAGAGGTACCTCAGGTGTTGCACACAGGAGAAGAAACCTATTTCTGCCTGGCTTCCTTTGCTAGCTCTCCTGTGCTGGCAGAGATCCTTCCTTTCTCCTCCTGTTCATTGTTTAACTTTATCTCTCACTTTCAGGGCTGTAAATTAAAATGAGGTGATGACTTTATGATGATGAGTTCATTATACAGTAACTCTATTGTATATTGATTACATTTGTGCTTCATTTGCTTAACATGTAACAGGGCTTATTAGGTCTTCCCAGGCATTGTTCTTGCTAAAAGAGGGCAGAGAAGCGCAAAATGCATTTGAGTTTAAGTCACTGAAGCCAATGCATCTGTGCTGATTTACACCTAACAGAGGACTGAGCATAAAGAAAATTAAGATAGCAAGCTGGAACGGGAAGGTAGAATGGAAATGAGTCTGGATCCCAGAGAGCAGGAAGAGTCAAGCACAGGTACTTTAAAAATTGTACTAAACGTTGAACTCAGGATTACTTAATATCCACAAGAGCCCACCTTTGATATTATTACTCGTGTTTATTAGTGCCTCAGCAGATGAATAGACCTGTAAACTTTAATCCTGTCCCCTGTGAAAAACGGTACAGTGCAAGGCAAATGGAGGTACTGCATCACGTTTTTGGGAAAGAGCAGCAGGAACAACACTTACTATTCAGTGATGTGGCAAGTCAGAGCATTTTCTGTGTTTACTTTTAGTAAATCACAGTGAAAGCTGTCAGCTTCCCTTAAAGTACAGAGGGAACAGTTTCTGGTTACTTTTGTGCTGAAAAGTCTTTCTGCACAAATTGAAACTATTAGAATTACTTTCAGATTGAGGTCCTGCCTGCTATACAAGAATGCATCAAAGTTCCTAGCAGGAATAAAACTTTGATAGTTATTGTCATGAGTGAATGCTCTGAAACTCAGAAATGATGCCATCTTAGATGTACCAATTGATAGAGGAACTATGTGGAATCCTGTGCAAGTATTTAAGAAGCTACAAATGCAGATTTTACAGGTTTTCATGGCTTGTTAGAAGTTATTCTTCATCAAAATCTAGGCCATAATAGATTAGCTAATCCAGTATAGCTGGAATAACACAGACAAATCATCACTAGTCATGTTTTTAAGTGTCCTCTAAGCCCCACCTTTTCCCCAGAGCAGAATTGCTAACAGATGCTGTACGGTTTTTTTTTCAGGGATCATAAGAATATCATACAGACAGATCATTGCTATAGCTCTAATCCAGATTCCTTTCTGTGCAAGATTATTATTGTCGTTTTCATTTTAAGACTCTTTTCAATGAAAACTCAAGCTTTTAAATCAGAGGTTTCTAAGAAATACTAATACTGATTAATATGGTGGAAAGACGTATTTACAGATGACCCTTTATTTAATACATTCTTTGTTCGGGCTGCCTCCTCTACATGCTGTGACCTGTAAACCCCAAAATTTAAAAGAAAATAATTAAATGCAGTATTCCTTCCTTGTTGTTTGTTAACATTAGCATTCCCAGTACAGCTTTTAAAGGTTTTCCTGGGAGATGAGGGCTATCAGATGACCTTAATCATTGCTCCGGTAGTCAAGAATTATTCTTAATGTGTCTATGAGCAGTGTGACACTCCTGGCTGTACAGCACCACTTAATGTCATTCTGAGGTGTCATTAGTAACTAACCTTCAACATTTCTTTGCTGAGGCTTGAATCTGTGACTCTAAGCGGTGTCAAAGGTTTTAGCTGCATAGCTCCTGTTAGTTTTAATGAAAGTCACATGGATTGTCCTTTGCTTTGGAAATAGGAGAGCCAGGTTAAGTAGAGAAATTGTGTATTTGAACAAGAGTTTAGAGGGTAAAACCCCAAGATATTGCTTCAGAGGAAACCCTGATGCTACAACCAACAACTGTAAGATCATTTTCATGTTGAGATTTGACAAATCAAGTCTAGAGACAGAACAACAAAGCATTTTTTTAAACTAATTCATATAAACACAAAAAAACTTCTAAAAAAACAAGCAAACAACAAAACACAACACAGAACCAAACCCAAAAACTCACAACGCGAAAAGAACCTCAAATCTGCTCAGAAGCCGTCTCCCTTCAACACCAAGCTTTCCAGCAAGGTACGTCAGTGGCAGTTTTGGATCAAAGTATTGAAATGTGGATCATTGCTACTGAGTATTTGGGTATTTTGGATCAAGCAGCACAGGCTTATCATTAAATATGCTTTTCCAGACATTGTGATGACTGGACCCTTCTTGTGTACTGTGGGCTCAGTGGAGGACATTATTATAAGTTTTAAGCATTTCTGTGTGTTAATTAAATACAATATAGTGGTTGATTGCTCATTTTTAAAGTCATTTAAGTGTTAAAGATTATTTTACCCACAAATAACAGAACTGTTCCACACATGATTACATTGGAACAACAGGTAAGCCCAGTTTAGCAACTGTATGACTTGTTTTCATCAGGTTTCTTTTGCCTGTAAATAAAGGGTTCCTGTTTACAAATACTCTAAGCTACTTGCTCTCCAGTCTTCAGAGTATTACGTGAGATTACAGTGAGAATTTTTTGCATTTAAATTTGATATCCTCTCTCTCCAGCATACAGACCAGCAACAGATTCGATCAGCTGTCTGTCTGAAGTCTTACAAATATGTTCTCTTGTTCTTTTATGCAGAAATACTGAATGGAGGGGTGTATGTTGGCCAGAACAAATTCCTTTGCTTCGCAGACACCATTCACTGGCAGGATATCGTGCGTAACCCCTGGGCCTCCAACTTCACCTTGGTTCCAACGAATGGCAGCTCAGGATGTAAGTACTCCTTTAATTCTTGCCATTGTCATCCACTCAGCATGAAACAGTATAAATACAGCCACAAGTTTTCCCTGATCACTCTGTTACGGTGAATTGATTTTGTAAATTTTCCCTTCATTGTTCCCTGCATTTTTCTATGTTTGTACACTGCTTGGAGGACCACTCAGTCTCATCTTAAAAACACCGTGCCTGTAGAGAGTATTTGTGAACATCATAGATTTTCTGAATTTTCTCTCATCTACTTTTCTCTCTTTAGAGTATTCTTTGCTAAAGCCACAGATGTTATTGTTTGCTTAGCATTTGTTCCTGCTGCTCAGGTTGGTCCTTGAATCACAATGGTCTGTCTATGGCATCATAATTAGCTGCTGGAGTAAGCAGCTTGCTGGTACAAGCTCATCAATATTTTGACTTTAGATGAGAACTGAACCTCAAAGAAATAGTTATCCTGTTGTCTTGTGTGTATATCCCTGAAGAGAGAGAGGGAATTTGGAGTGGATGGAGTGCTCTTCACAATATAGCCAATAATTCTCTGGTTTTATTACATTCTCTTTATTTTAGTGCTTTCGATTCCAAACCTGAAATATCTGTTTACTTTGACTAATTTGTTTGATCCATTTATCTACTTCCCTTCCCTAGAGTTATTCACCTTCCATAGTATTTTGATGATTCTTATCATTCTTGCAGCGATACTGAATTCTAGTGAACAGTGGTGACAGTGATACAGAACGTTTAAGTAAAATGTTCTGTAATGTAGTAAAGTGCATTCAGAATGAACACCATGTATTAAACAGTACCCTCCGGGTGTATCAACATTGAAATTCAGATATAGGCTGGGAAGAAGTTTATATCAGCTGTCAGAAGTGACACAACAGCAGACATATTGTTCTGAGCATTCCCAATATAAGGGCATTCTGGATTGCTTACCATATCAGAAGGTGTCCCTCAAGGAAGTTTTAAATGACTGGTTGCCTCTTTAGCTTTCACTACAGCCAAGGAAAAGCTTGATTGTACGTTGGGAACTCATGAAAAATAAAACAGGTTGAGACTCTGGGTAAAGACCATTTGACGAGTCCCGATCATTTCAAAGCAGCCACGTGTTTTTAGCCAAGTGCTTTGTGTTATAACAGATTTTATATAAAGCTGACTTGCTTTTGTATATCTCACCTGTTACCCTCAAAATCAGAGCACAGCTACTTGAGATAAGGCTTCCTCCAGGAGCCAAACTGCACTGCTCCTCCATGTTCCAGCTCAGGATCTGAGGCTCATCTTGTCTGCCTTCTGGCTGGAAACTTGACACATTTGAAAATGCAGCCAGCTATCTTATTTGCATATTAAAAAACCCTCATCACTGGTGATGATCAGTTCTAGGCAGAATTGATAAAACCTTTGAAGGTGAGGGAATGCCTCTTCCCTTTTATGAGTCATTGCTTCAAGAAGAAGACTTGATTCTTACTCTTTTGTTCTGTTATTGGGTTTTCTTTTAACCTTTGCCAGTTCTTCAAGACAAATGCTTCTGCGACACCAAGGTAAAAAGCTCTTTTAAAATAAGCAACCAACATCAATGCTACCTTTTTGAGCTAATGAAAATTTTAGTGGTGACTCCAGAGGAACCAGAACTCAGTACTTCTGGAATCACACCCTGGAAGCAAAGAAGGCAAATATTAGGTCCCACAGCAAGACGAAAGGATGTATGTACCCAAGTTCAGTTTTCTTCAAACATTTTTTGATTCCTTTTGAGTTGTTTTCAACAACAATTCATGCTTTGCCATGTGTGCTTGATCAGTGTGATAAGCATCATTATTTCAATGATTGAGAGCTGCATACCAAGGCAGCTTCAGTAAGAAGCTTTATTTTTCCTTACTTGGGATGAAGTGGTGCACAGTCAGACTATATTTAATTTAGTAAACATAAGTCTCCTCCAAGAAACTGGATTCCATCTCAGTATTATTCATGAGTCCTGTGAAATTTGATTAAATTAGCTAATCCAAACCATTTCTGTCTTCACAGCTTACATAAATGAAAATCTAAACCCCAGTATACAGAAAACCAATAAATGGCTAAAATGGTTTAACAAGAGTGTTAAGGCTTTGGGAAACAAAGAACCCACTATCTAAAATAGCCTATAATTGAATACCTGTCTGTGTGGGGGTGCACACATGTATTAGGCACACACATATGACTTGGAGAAATGAACATTGAATTGTAACCTTAGAGTGGAAATAAATCAGTATAGAACATAATTAAATGAGGTATATACTTCTCAATTTTGGCTCACATGTCACTTTTCATAATCTGCTAGGCAGTGTGCGTGCTTGCTGTGCCCGGCCTTGCTAGTTTTCACTGCATAGACTGTGACTCATGCTTTGATCCAGCATGTATAAGTATTTACTGTTTGAATCTCAGGTGTCTCCTACCCAATGCAAATCTTTCTTGGTTAAGTCCATTGGAACTGTGTAAGTACACCTTGCTTGGTATTACTGACAATATCCTGAGAGCAAGAGATGTCAAGGAAAGCCCTCAGGGACTTTTCATGTTAGAATATTTTTAAAAGAATTTGTGGGTTTTACTTTTTATCTGTAAACCTTTACGGAAGAGGCTACATCAATCTGGGAATGTGAACCAAGCAAACCTGCTATGTGAAGCTCACCAAAGTCCATTCTAGTGGTAATTTAGGAGAGTCTGTGGAAGTGTGTGATCATGTAAACTGTGGCACATCAGGTGCCATGTTTAGCCATGACTGGCAGGACCTGGGTGGGGCAGCTTTATGCCCTGGGAATTGTTAGGGCTATTTCATTGAGACCACCTCAGTAGTGGTGTCTGGCAGAGAGTATTTCTCCAGACAAAGGCTGCAAACAGCCGTGAATGTCAGAATCAGGTACTTCATTGTTCCAGCAGGTCCTACAGCCCAAAATGCAGTTTAGTGTTTTGGCATCACTGGCATCAGTAGCAGACATAAAATCTCCTCCGAGGCGTCTGTGTATCCAAAAGAGCAAAGGCCCAACTTTGGAGGAGAGCCCACCGCTTGCCAGGTTTTGGGCAATGCCAGAGTGGCTCCAGCAGGCCGATACAAATGCAGGGTCACACTGTGAGCCCCTGTGCTTGACAGTGTGTGTCGCTCCGGGCACAGCCACGATCCTTGTGGGGGAGCCGACACTGCAAGCTGCTGGTGCTGCTCCCTTCCCCAGCCAGCCAGAAAAGCTGATAATGGTCCAACTTCAGGGATAATTTCACTTGCAACCCTCCCTGCTGCTCCAAGGCAATCAACAGAGGAGGAAGACAAAAGGGCAGAGTGAAATGAAGATGCTTTGAAGTGAAATCAGTGCCTCTGTGCCTGTTTCATACCTTGGATCTGCCAACTCTGCCAATCTCCTTCATTTACATCAGTGCTAGACAGAAGAGAATATGGCTGGTGAACTCTAGCAATAAAGCTCTTCTGATTCCCTTCTTTGCAGGCTTTCACTGTCACATCAGTGTTAAGAAGCCAGTTGAAAAGGCCATGGCATCTTAAACACTGACAGAAATACTGCAGATGTGAATTCTGAGAGCTGCTTCTCCTTTTTTTCCGTTTCTTTAGCCTAAAATGCATTCTACCCATTGCTTCAAATTCTGATCACATGCATGTAGGAAAGCTCATGTTAGAGGCCTCTGAATGACATGATGTTGCTGTTAAGATGCACACAGCCGGTGGCTGCTGGCATGTGAGGCTGCAGTGGAATAAACAAACCTTGTACCAGGGACCACACATGTTCCCACTTTCTGAGGACAGATCCTCTGTGCCTGGCATTTCGACTCACATGCTGAAATACAACTAGTATTTTCTGTTTGCAGAGCCTTCCCATACTGGTATCTTGTAGCTGAAGCTTTTGGAATTAGCTGTAATTTGAAAGCAGCCTTCTCTTCCATTCACCTGAATTCGGTGCTGTCAGCCTGGGGTTTTTAAGCTGGGCACCTCACAGTGGGAATATCAAAAGCATTTAACTCTCTAAGGAATAAAATTCTCCCTTTAGGTTTATGTTACTGAAATTGTTTCTGCAGTGTTCAAAATAGTTTTCTCCCCTTCCAAAAATCATCCATGAATTCAAGCGTTAGCCAAGCGTGCTAAAGCCACACTTTGCAAGAGCATATTGCCCTGTTAGCACATCCACTTGTTGGATTTAGTCCCTTAACTGAAGAAACAGAGCTAGAAACCCAAGGTGCAAGGCCCAGTGATGGTGCAAGAAAGAAAGCAGGAGATCAAGATTAGACTTCTTGCCTAAAATGCCTCTAGATTAGTAGACAGCTGCTCTCTGATCAGCTGTTGGGAGAGTCTAGTGAAAACCTGGCTGCTTTGATTGGTGTCTTCAATGTTCTCCTTGGTTTTATTGTTAGCAGGAATTGGCCAAGCCCCACATTGTGCCAGGTGAGCTCTTTTGCAGGAATTGACAAGGATAAAATCAGAATTTTCAGAGGAACTTTACTTGAAGGCTCTGTTTCACAGGAAAACTTGTAGGATTTGAATTGTTGTGTTGAGGTTGCTTGCATAGCCAATACCACATGTTCAAATCAGTCAATAATGCATTTAAAAATACTGAATCTATATGTGGATGCGTGTTCATGATGGAGCTGGTAACTGTTTGGATAATAAAGATTGAAAAATTGCTTTCCATTTTCAAGTTTAAAAAAAAAAAAAAGCTCCTTTGCAAGGAGTTATTCAAGAAAAATGCAGGACTGCATGTTGGCATGTGCCCACCATTGTGCAAACTAAATTCTATGAAAATTAAACCCATTTTAAAGTATTCTCCTGAACTGAAGTTTCTGCTCAGATACTGAAGTGAGATCTGTGGAAAAATTTCCCTTGATTGATCTGGATTTTCAACTGAGCCCCTGTCAGCTGAGGAAAAGAGCTGGAATTTTTTGGCAATATACTTTTTTTTTGGACAGAACAGCTTCAGTTACCTGCTCTTTGTAATGTAGTACTCCTCTGTCATTGCTTTGTATCTAATTGCACCTGGTAATGTAAAAACATGCAAATTCTGAGCTGTGCAGAAGTACTGCTGCAGTGTTACATGGTACACAGGGAGAAAAATCTTGATCTTCAGTGGTGTGCCTGTGATTCAATAAATCCCATGATGTATTTCAGGGAAACACTGCTTTAAAACTTCGCTCCATTTTACCTATTGATTCATAGATTTTTCAAGGGCAAAAGAAGCCTTGAAACATCATTAGCACTGATTTCCTGTATGCGGAGGCCCTGAAGTACCATCAGCTTGCCTGTCATTGAGCTCTCTAAGTTCCCCAACCGCAGTTTATCTTCCAACCCAGCTTTGAGTTTCAGAAGCAGTTCCAGCCCCAGTGAGGCTGGAGCCTCCTGCAGCCGTGGGATGGGTGAGCACAAGGCTTTGGTCCTCTCTACACTATCCTGGCACTGCTCCGAAGCTTTGCAGAAGCGCACGTGTCCCCCAAGAAGCTGGTTACTTCTCAGTATTAAAAGGAATAATACCAGCTTTATCTCTAATTCTCTGTTACCTTTATCTCTAATTTGAACACAGTTTTAAATTGCAGATGTTGTTGCATCTTACGCTTCCTCCAGCTGACCCAAAGAGCTCTCATAGCCAGCATTTTCTCCCTGCAGAAATGGCATGTACCATGTAATCAGCTCACCTTCCTGATCTTCTTCCATAAGCCAAACAGGTAGGGGCTCTCACATCTCTCGCAGTGAGGAATTTCTTTCCAGCCCCAGAATAATTTTAGTTGCTTGTCAATGTAAACTATGTGTATTTTTCTATTTGCTTTTAGAAGGCAGAAACCTGAGTGATTATAGCATTTTATTGCTGATTTAACCAATATCCCATAGAAATAAATACTGTATCCTTTGTGTTTCAGCTTCACACAACCGCAACACTGCCTGGTGTTCAGGCAGTTCTGAAATCTGAGTGATTTAGAGACTCCCCTTTTTTCACCCAGAAAATGTAACCCGCGTGTTCTATTTCGAAATATGCAGTCCTGTGTTTGGCTGTATAAAAGCCATTCGGTGTGAGTGACTCCAGCGTACCCACCAGCTTGGCTCACTCTGATACTGGCTGCTCTTCACTGTAATTTGCTGGGATTTCACTCTTTCTGTCATCTGTACGTTTCATTGCCTGGGATTTTTTAATAACTTCTAAACCTTTGGCTGGTATATTAAGAAGCATTAGTCCTGGGGATCGCTGAGGAACCACACCCCAATTGTATTATAATTGTTCATTTACAGCTACTTTTGGAGAGCACCCAATTAGCTGGCTCTGAAGGCATTTTTCATGTGTGTTATTAATATTGAAACATAGAGACAAATCTAATTAAATGTTTACCGTTTAGCCAGTGCTCTGTATTTTAATTAAAGGAACAGAAAATGGACTTGCCAGCTGCACCGTTCCTACGAAGTCAGCTCTCTGTTCTCCTAGTGCAGGCAATCCAGGCTGTCATTGATCTTACCTGGGTGCAGGTGTGTTTGGAAGCATTACAGCTCAGTTTGACATACTTATCCCTGGCTGGTATGTATGTGGTTGATGTGAGTCTGTGCCAGCTCTGTATTCTTTTTCCTTTTATTCCCCTTTCTTCATTTTCTCTGCTACACTGTCTCTGTGAGTTGCTTTATTCGGGTTAAGCTGCTGCTCCATCCGCCCTGATAACTGAGTGTTTGCTGGGCTGTGGTCTACTACAAGTTTTCCACATGCTAGGAAAAGGAGTAATAAGAGTTTCTGGAAAGATACTTCTTTGAAATATTGCAGAAATAGGAATAATTTGGAAGAAACTTAGTTTAGTAGAAATGTCTCTTGATGTCAGATTAGTTTAAGGCCAGAAGCTGCTTACGTTTTTTTAAACCAGTATAGGAGTAAATCAGCCACAGGGATGTATGTACATCCTTTTCAGCACACATAGTATATTCTCATACTGTAGTTCACAAAAAGCATGAGTTGATATTTGCATAGAATTTTGTACAAGTGATAAGAGTGATAAGGTTTATATTCTCCTTTGGGTGTTAACAGTCTGTGTTTGGAGTTGCTGGCAAGGAATGTAGGTGACTTTGTGTACAGCCATTTATTGCAGCTACAGAACAAGGTCTGACAGGTGGCCAGCCCCTTGATTTAATGTTCAGTGGTGACCTTGTAATTCTTCACAGAGCACATAGCTCATTTTTTGTACCAGTAGTTGCAATATTAGAAAAGGACCATTTTATTTACACATACTGACTTATCTGGAAATTTATGCTCAGGTCAAACCATGGGGGATTTAACTCTGAAGTAATTATGTCATAGCTATGAAGCATAGGCATTCCTCGGATCCTTGCAATCTCTCCCAAAAGTCCCAGCCTTCCACCAGTTCTCAGGTACGCTGTGCCTAAACTGTCTGAAATGATACGCATGTGCACGCCAGTGTTTCCAGCTGAACCACCCAAAACAGACTCCTGCATAGGACCAGTCCTGCTAACATCAGGAAGCCACACTGGTGACACGAGGAGTCTTGGATCAGGGCAGGAGGGATGATGGAGTCCTTTCCCTCAGGTGTGAAAAGCCATTGGTTAGTCAAGATTGGGGAGAGATGAAGGCAGTGGAAATACCAGGAAAGCTTTCATTCAGGTCAATAGATGCTACTGTAACAGGAGACAATTACATGTAAATCACAAGTATGTGTAAATCAACCCCCTAGGCCTCAGTAGCAGGACACAGGTGAGATAACCACGTTTTTCCAGTTACTTCTCCGAGGTTCTTTGTGTTTTTTCAAAGCACAAGGATTTTGCTCTGCAGAAGCCCAGAGTAACAGCAGTATATTTATATATGCTGGCAAAAAGAAAAGAGGGAAGTGACTAATTCATGCTTAAAGCCACCTTTCAGAATAACTCGTGTATCGTTTCTGGTGCACATCTAAATTGGAAACTACCTACGGAGAAAACGGCATTGCAAAAAGTGTACCCTGAAGACATTTGTTATTTCAGAGTTTGTTAAATTACAGCCTTTCATTGAGGTTATTGCTTGAATTTCAATTAACGTTTTAAATGTATGTTTGGAGACCAGCAAACAGGGCTTCAGCAGACATGTGGTCTCTGTACGGAATGTGTTCCCTGTCACCGGTGTCACCGGGGCAAAGCCAGAAGGAGAAGCTGTTCTTTTTGATAAAAAGCCACAAATACCTAAAACATTTTGTGAAAGCTCCTGCCATGTGGCACACACTTCCTGGGCTTACAGCACTGCGCTTTAGCAGCAGTTATGGTTCCATGGATATCTCAGTTGGAAAGAAAATTTATATCAGAGCTGAGTATAGACAACCAGAAAGTATCCCAGCTGCCTTTTGTTAAGCATACATGGAGGTTGTTTTTCCTTCCCTTAAGAAATCTCTACTCAGGACAGAATTTATTTATTTATTTACCTGGAATTGAAAGACAAATACAGTAACAGAAAAAATTGATTCTAAAGAATAGTTTTTGCCAAGCATATGTACCTGAAGATGGAGGAATACGTGAAATCCAGTGGGTACAATGAACTTGTTTTGCATTAGAATGGCAAGCTGAACTGCTTGAAGTTGCCTGTAATGTTTTTCCTCAACTCAGAACAGCGTGTTTTGAATAAAGGGAATCAGTTTAGCTTTCTAATAATACCTTCAGCCAGCATTTTCAGAAGGGATTTTTCAATTGGTGACTGCCCTTGAAACAGATTTGAAAAGCAAGCAGACATGGCATTTAATGGATATACAGCTCTAACAGTTGAGTTACTGAATAAAAAGTAAGTAACAAATGCAGAGGAATGAATAATGCTGTGAGGGACAGAACTCCTTTGACTGCCAGAGCCTAGTGCAGGGATCTAGCAAGGTAACTGCTACAAAGGTGGGGATCTTTAGGAGTTGTGGGTACAGAAAGGAGGGCACTGAGAAAGCCACCATGAACAGTTTCTGAAGAACCTCTGACATGGGCATCTCCTGGCGCTGAAAATTATATTCTGGGTAAAGATAACAAAAAATCCCCAACTGCAAAACCAACTCCATCTCTGACAAAGTGCTGATCTCTTTTACTGAGTATTTTTACAGTTGCAGGGCGAAAGTCACCCAGGAAGTGGCACAGGTTACCATGCTGATGTATAAAAATATTACGAAGTGGCACTGTTTCTGTAGCTACAGAATTTAAGTAGGCCTCCACATAGTAGTGTGTGGCAACTGTTGGTAAATGCTTATCTTTTAATGGCAACCCACGTGTGTATAATGTATTACTGTATACCACCTGTTTATAAGCAGATTGGTGTTTAAGCAGTGTATTGCACAAGGGAAAGGCTTTCAGGTTAAATTAAAGCATTCCTTTTCATTACAAGCAGCTTTATCACAAACACCGGTGTTTCTTGAAAGTAGGAAATAAACCCTAAATACTGGGAATATTTAAAATAGTCTAATTGAACGGTAATTGCCAGATTTGTAGTGAGTGGGTGGGTGGGTGGAATTGGTCTTTCACAGCAAGCTCCAGCTGCTCTAGCGAGCTGCCTTTAAAGAGCTGCTTAGGGAAAGGGAAAGGAAAGGAAGAGTGTAAAATCAGCTGCCTAATTGTGTCTACTGGATCTTGAAGCTGCTATGTGCCTCCCACCCTGTTGAAGTTCTGTTTTTTGATCTGCACGATGCAAGTCCCAGATACCCGTCAGAGTGGGCTTAGTTGGTGCTGCTGCACAAAGGTAGGTGTATCGCAGGGGGTGGGTGCAGTGTTGGGACTACCCAGCTGGCTTCTCCCAACAACCTGTTCTTTCTTGCTTCAAACACAAAACCACCCCAAGATTTTGTTGCTATTGTATCTGTATTTCTATAATGATTTTGTTACACATGCCTGTTTTCGCAGAAATTCTCAGAACTGTCACTGAAGCTCCTGTCCTGTGGACAGCCTGGCCAAAGGTCTGTGGCCACTGGTTTGCTCAAACCCAGGGCAGCTTCAGGGTCTTGTTTCCAATCCCTTCACACTTTCTGCATGGAAAAGGACTCTACCGGGTCTTCATAGGGAGCTTAGTGACTGGAAAGGAAGTTTCTGTCTGCTAAACAATGTGTAGGAAGTAGTAAAGCAAAGAACAAGAGTTCTTTAATGCTCTTGCTGTCCCTCACGTGTGCCTGTGTGTAGGATCTCCACATTCTTATCTCCTTGGGCAGGTATTCAAAGGAGCTTCCCATCTCAACATCTTCTTTCTGGTCCTCTTGTAGGAACTTGTGATTTACCTTCAAAAACTCATAAAAGCCATCATCATTGAAGTGTTCTGGCATAGGGAAAATGCTGGAAATATTTGCAGAGTAAAATACTTAATTCAGTGTTTTCACATTGTTTTATATGAATTGCTACTTACTGTAGTGGGTTGACCCTGGCTGGACATCAGGTACTCACAGCCACCCTCTCACTCCCCTCTGCATCTGGACAGAGGACAGCAAAAAACAGTTAAGAGGTGGGAGTGGTCACTTACTCATCATCATCACAGGCAAAACAGACTCAAACTGGGGATATTAATTGAATTTATTACTAACAGCATCAGAGTGAGAAGTAAAATAATCTTAAAACACTTTCCCTCTGCCCCTCCTTCCTTCCATGCTCTTCCCCCAGCGGTTCAGGGGGATGGGGAATGGGGGTTACGGTCGGTTGTTGTTTCTGCTGCTGCTCAGGAGAGGAATCCTTCCCCTGCTCCTGTGGGGTCCCTCCCATGGCAGACAGTCCTTGATGGACCTCTCCAGCGTGAGTCCATCCCTCGGGCAGCAGTTCTTCCCAAACTGCTGTCCCGTGGGTCACTCCTCCATGGGGTGCAATCCTTCACCAATTAGCTGTACCGACGTGGGTCCCCCACAGGGGCCACAGGTCCTACCCAGGGAAAACCTGCTCCAGTGTGGGCTTCCCTCTCCGTGGGCTGCAGGTCTCCGGCAGGACCCCTGCTCTCTCTTGGGCCTTCCGTGGGGTCACAGCCTCCTTTGGATATCCATCTGCTCCAGCATGGGCTCCTCCATGGGCTGTAGGGGGTCTCTGCACCCCAATGGCCCTCCCTGGGCTGCAGGGGCACAGCTGCCCCACCATGGTCTGCACCACGGGCTGCAGGGGAACCTCAGCGCTGGCATCTGGAGCACCTCCTCTCCCTCCCTCTGCACTGACCTTGGTGTCTACGTTGTTGTTCCCATGTTCTCACTCTGCTCTTGCCTGGCTGGAATTTTTCACTGTGCAATAGCTTTCTGTTCTTAAATATATTATCACACAGGCATTACTATCATTCTTGAGGGGCTCGGCCTTGGCCAGCGGCAGGAAGCCCGTCCTGGAGCCTGCTGGCATTGGCTCAACAGGACAGGGAAAGCTTCTAGCAGCTTCTAACCAAAGCCACCCCTGTAACCCCCTTGCTACCAAAAGCTAGCCACAGGAACATACTACACTTAGAAAAACAACTTAACACCAAATTCATCATATTACACCTACAGATAATGTCCACAGTATCACCTCTGAGCAGATCTCTGATAACTGAATATTATCCAGGAAATTGCAGTGTGAAATTTGTTTGTATGATTATTTTCTTTGAATATTTGTGTATAGCAAACACTTAATCTAAATATTGGAGTTATATGCCCAAGCATTGTTTTCCAACGGAGAAAGGGCTTCTGTTGTCCAAGTATTTTGTAATATTCAGTTTTGTTTCAAATAGCCAGATATATATTTTGAATAGGCCCATTATGATTCTTATTCAAACTTTCCCTAAAACCGGACTCCAGATGTCGTGGGAATGGAGAATTCCTTTCTTCTATTTCCATCTAATTGAGTCAAAAGTTGGTGAAAACATTAGCACTCCTAAATACACCCAGCCAGACTCTAGGAATACTACATGGCATCAAGAAAGAGTAAAATGAATTTTAAAAGCCACTTAGATTTCAACTTCTCATTTCCTTTCTTTGAGGTTATTACTTTGTTTAAAAAATGAAAACTGTATGCCTCTCTATTTGAACTTTATTACTGCTTTGGCTGCATTACAGGAACATTATAACAGGACGTTATTTTGACTTATGTGGTATTGACTGACTTGATCTGTTTGAGGGTGGAGGAGTTGCTATTAAACAAGCACAAGAACACCCCCAGCTATAGCACTTAGTTTTCAGTGTGTCTTCGAGTTTGTTGAGAGCCTCCTTTGAAAATATTCTCTAACAGTGCAGGAATTTTTCTCCCAGCACTGCACATTATGTCCAAAAAAGCAACCTGTACCTGCTTCCTTCAGTTCTCAGCCAAGTTATCCATCAGACAGTAAGTGCTGCTGCTCCTAAGGGCAGATACCTGGCTCAAGATTTATTCCAGGCACTGCTGTGGGTGCCCATTTGACTGCTGTGGTCAGTAGGAGTTGTTCCTATTGACTTTTTTGTGGGTTTTGATTTTACATGTTGTCACACCAAACAGAAACCCTAGTTGCTGTGAGCCAGAGTGAGAAGTGCCAGGGCAGTGTCCTTGGGGCAGGGAAGGATGTGGGTGTCAGCATTAGGCATCGCAGTAACTGCTGCTTAGGTAGGAAATGTAGGCATTTTCAGACATCCCCATGCAAGGGGTAATACTGAGATCAATGCAAAGGCATAGATGATATTGGATTTTTTTCTCTGCTGGAATCTGCAGAGCCTTCCCCTCACAGACCTGTCTTCTGCTCACACTCAAATTTCCTCAATCAGAAGGACTTTTCTCCTCTTTTATGAAACACATTAGCAGCTCATGAGTTCTCCAGGATGTGGGGGAGCAGGATTCAGTTTTTTACCTTCCATCGAGGCATTCAAATCTGTCTGTCTCCCACTTCCCTGTGGAAACTGTCCCAAGTTGGTCTGAGTTGGGATTTTTTCTACTTCTGTTGACATTCTGAGTATTAAGTAATCATTGGGCTAAATACAAAAATAGGGGTGCACTGATGCACAGCTCTCCAGTGAGCACAGCCACTGTGCTGCAGGGCAGGAACTCAACAATGGCTGCATGCTGTGTCCAGCTCTCTCCCTTCAGGGCAGGTGAGCTTCCTGTGTCATCAGGAGAGCTGTCTTGGGAAGGGATGGCTGCTCTGTGCTTTCCCCTTCCAGAGAACAGCCTACAGACTGTTTCTTGGCTTGCTGACCTGGGAGGAGAGAGTCTTCATTGCAGTAAGCAAAGGAGAAAACGGGATGCATAACCCCACATCCTAAGCGAGAGTTAACATATGGATGGTGGGATATCACCCTCTCCTTCTGCACAGAGCAAAGGGAAGACAGGAGTTACCCCTGTGTTTTGAAGGGGTCCGGGTGTAATAAAACTTGGGGTTTGTTCATTATATAACCTTATCCTGGAAGCGGCCAGAGAGGTGGTAACAAGGTATTGATAAGTAAATTAGTGGTATAGAAAAAGGGGGGGAGATGGTTAAAGGACTAATTTGCTGACCAAACAATAGTTCTTTGAACTAATTTGCAACAGTTGTAACATATTCAACAATGTTCTGTTAGAGTTAGTTGTGGGGGGCCTATTGTAACATAATAAGGAATGTTTTGTTAGAGTTAATGGTGTGAGACCTAGGACTACGTCTTGCGAGATAACTGTAGCCTTGAAATGCACATATGCAAGCGCAAGAGATAAGGTCACCGGAGAAAGATGGGGCCCTCCCCGTTGCAACAAGGGGCGAGCATGCGCGAGGAGGAAGACTCGACAAGAAACTGAGTGAATGAAACGGGGAGGGGGCTGTGAAAAAGGAGGAAGTTGCCAAAGGTATAAAATGTAGGTTGTAATCCTCTAAGGGTGCGGGCCGTGTGCGAAACTGTTGGATGTTTCCCGGCCGCCCAGCGCTGTTTTGCTTGGTCACAGCTTGCTAATAAATTACGGACTGGTTATCCTGATTGGCCTCTGGATTTCCTCAATTCGCGTTCGGGGCTGTGATTTGTGTGCTTTGAGGATGGTCCCTATGAGGGAGGGTGTTTCATTTTGCCCCCAGTGTAAATGCCTGTTAGGCAGAGATGGTCTGCTGCTCAGGAACAGAGGCCCTGCCGTAGTGTGTGAGGATGGGCACTTAGCTATGGCTTACTGGAGGGGAGTATAATTTTTTAACAATGATGATTACAAGGAAAGATTCCTGAGGGCTTGTTGTTCTTGATGAGCCTGCCAAGCAGCAGGTATGACTTGACCTATCATTTTAGCCTTCCGGCTGTGTCTCCCCATTTGCTCAGGATCCCTGTGTGCATGTTCAGGAAAGCATTTCATGCTGATTGGAACTAATTCACCATCACAGTGGGGGGAATTCACTTACATTCCTCTGTGCTAACAGCTATAAGCAGTGATAATTAATAGCTCCTAATTGCTTAATCAGTGTAAAATTTTAGACTATGTCATATCTGAAGGTTTTTATTTTGTGTGGATGACTAAACCCCCAATTAATGCATCGAGTCACACAGCCTTAGCAGTGCTGTCTGTTCCAGACAGAGAAAAATAACCAGTGTCTTCATTACCCCCCTCAAGTCCCTTTCTGTAGTCATTACTGTGGCCTGAAGACATTTTTCTGTAGCAGCTGCAGTAACGTTACAGTGAGCTCCCTATCAGCTCAGAGCTGTCAGCGATAGATAGGAATCCACCAGCCCGAGCCCATTCAATGCTGCTGACATGCTCTTCTTGACTTTCCATTTATTCCTTTACCTCTGGTGGCCAATCTCTCTTAAAATCAAAACTGTCTGCCAGCAGCGTGTCTAGCAATACTCTGTAATTTCACAGTTCTCAACAGATGCCTGGTCCCTGTGCACACACAAGGGTTGTCTCCATCCCACATTACTCAAGGAAATGCATCCCTCTCTGGTATTCAGTTTTTGTTTTCTTCAGTGCTGGTTCCATTTTATCTCTGTTCCCTCTCCCTTGCACTGTCCCCGTATCTCTTTCTGTGCCTATTTTTCAGGGCATATCTCTTGGATTATTTTCATTTCCCTGAGCTGTTTCCCATGCCAATTTCTTTTCAGTTGCCTGTGCCTGAGTCCCTCTCCATTTGTGTGCATCTTTCTTATCTACTGAGGAAGATGAGGGGAAGATAGAGGAGTTGAATGGCAGAGTTGAAAGTCCCTGTTGGTAGTGATTGTTAGCAAGAGTTTGCCTTCACTGTTTCTGGGCCCCAGTGGTCCCTGAACACTGGATGCACGCATTAGGCGTGGGCACTAGGAAACTCTGACTTACGGATGGATGGACCCATAGAAGGTGCTGTGCTTTTCAACACTGTAAGTGCTTATTTGATGTGAATTTTAAATGCTATGTGAGTTTTCCCTGCAAAGGGATCCTGTTAATATTTGCTCAGGATATCTCTATTGGGCAGGAGACTTCAGGGTAGAAGCAAAGACTAAGAGAGGAGACAGAAAGGTCAGTTACAGTGCTGCCATCTACCACAATAAAAGGAACAATATCAGTGAGGACACAGCCCGTTAAAGAAAAGCCTGAATTTTATGGGACTAATACTGTGTTGGAAAACTGTTGGTGATCCATCCCGAGGTGAATTCATGTGACATGAGTGAAAGCCACATAGTTTGTTAGCAGTAGAGGAATTGGCCCTTTGATTTCGGTATCCCATAATGTTTCTACAGAGAGGAAGAGAAAATAAGCACTAGATATTTCTATAAAACATTTTCTTCTTTTACAGCAAGTTCTACTTTCTCTTGCGACATGTGTCTCCCCTTGCCATAAGGTAAAGAAATCCTGAGAAGTGTGAGACTCTGTTAGGTAATTAACTTTCAAATCAATAGGAGAGATCTGAAGGCTAGCACAGTGCGGGTAGGAAATGCAAAATGATTTTTACTTAACAAAGAAGTGTGAATGAATGAACCTGTGACAATAGGAATAGTTGGACAAGGACGGGGAAAGCATTACAGCCTGATAAAGGCAGAACAATCCATCACAACAATAGTATCTTTAATTCTTGTTAATGCTATGCTGCAGTGTTTAAATTATATTTTGATTTTGTCATCTATTCATATATAGAACTAAGGAGTTTAGTTGCCTAGAAAAACAACATGCAAGTGTATTTAAACCATCTGTCCTACCTAAGCAATGCAAAGAACAGCCTGGGAGTCTTACCAGTGTATACCTGGAATTTCTTGGACCTTCAGGCTGGTTGTGTCTAGAAGCATCTCTAGTGTTTTTGCAGGTGTGAATTTTTTAGGTGAAGGATGAGTTTATAAGGAGCTTAGAGAGGCTAATAAATGATTTTTAGGTGTTTTGATAGTTAATCAATTATTTTAGACTGTTAGGTAAGTAAAGAGGCTGCTTCTCACAATGGCTTGTAACCATCTAAGCAACTTTATTTTGGCTCTGTTTATTTGCACGTCAGTAGCAGTGTGTTGCAGACATGCTAACGTTGATTAATGATTTATTAACCTCATAGAAACCTTCTGTAAATGCAAGCTTTGTGCAAAGTGGGACCATTTCTTCTCTTTTTTTCTGCTTTCCTTCTCCTACTGAGAGAGGTCTGCTCGAGGCAGCTGGTATAGCTGGTGGGGAAGGAGCAGTGTTTCTTCTCTGTATGACACTGAGCTTAGAGCTAAGAGGAGGAATTCATTTTTCTTATCTTGTCAGTAACTTAATCCTTTGCGGTTTTATTGTTCCTGAAATAATAAAGTCAGTCTGGAGTCAAAGGAAAGCCCTTCTCAATTCACAGCAAAGCACAAGGGTGAAGTAACCTTGGTCTTTCCCAGGCTAGTGAGCAAACATTTTCTGCTGGTGACTTTCCCTGGCTGGGGAAGCAGAAGCATCTCCTACAAATAAAACTCTATCCTGGAAATCACTACAATGATGCTCTGCACCAGAGTCCATAATGAAGATCTGTTGCAGTAGTTTTGGCCAAGGGAAGACAAGCCCAGGAGACAAAACATTGGTTTCTATGTGCAGTTTGCCAGAGCAAAATTAATTCTCTCGTTCCAGTGGGAATCTGCTCTTTCTTAACTTAGATTTCATGACAAAACCTGTAAAAATTACGAAAGCCTCTAAGCCGTCATCCTGTATGCAAAACAATACTACTATTCAGGAGCAGAAATCTACCCCAGCATCCCATCTCTAACCAGGGCAGGAGACTTTTCTAGGTTCTTTCCTTCCTTATCTCACTTTGAAAAGGAAAAGACAGTTTCTCCCTTATGTGCCTTCACGAACATGCAAGAATTGAGTGAATGGGCCAAGGTAGTGCTTGGCAAATTTTGTTTGTTTGTTTATTTTGTCTTTTGTTTTGGTTTGGTTTTTCCAATTCCAGCTAATTACTATTTGATTGTAAAAAGAGCCCACAGGATGAGTTGTTGCAGATGAGCTGTTTTACCATTGCTAAGCCTTCCTAGGTCCTGCCAATTGCCATGAGAACCAGCAGAGGAAATCATAGGAAGGAGTTCTACCTGTTCAACTACATCAAAAGAAAAGGAAGAACACTTCTGCAGTTTTATTGTTTGCCATTTCTTTTAGCCCCTTCTGCTATATTTTCACAGAATCATAGAATATGCTGAGTTGGAAGGGACCCACAAGGATCATCAAGTCCAACTCCTAGCCCTGCACAGGAACCAGCCCCCAAAGTCACACCATGTGCCTGAGAGTATCATCCAAATGCTTCCTCAACTCTGTCAGGCTTGATGCTATGACCACTGCCCTGGGGAGCCTGTTCAGTGCCCAAGCACCCTCTGGGGGAAGTACCTTGTTCTAATATCCAACCTAAACCTCCCCTGACACAACTTCAGGCCATTCCCTCCGGTCCTGTCACTGGTCCCCACAGAGCAGAGATCAGTGCCTGCCCTTCCTCTTCCCCTCCTGAGGAAGTTGTCACTGCAGTGAAGTCTCTGTCAGTCTCCTCTTCTCCAGGCTGAACAGACCAAGTGCCCTCAGCCACTCCTCACACGGCTTCCCCTCAAGGTCCTTCACCATCTTCGTTGCCCTCCTTTGCATGCTCTCTAATACCTTAACATCTTTGTTATATTGCAGTGCCCAAAACTGCCCCAATGTTCCAGGTGAGGCCGCCCCAGTGCAGAGCAGAGCAGGACAATCCCCTCCCTCGACGGGCCGGTGATGCTTTGCCTGATGCCCCCCAGGACATGGTTGTCCCTCCTGGCTGCCAGGGTACTGCTGACTCATGGCCAACTGGCCATCGACCAGGACCCCCAGGTCCCTTTCCTTGGCACTGCTTTCCAGCATCTCACTCCCCAGTCTGTCCGTACATCCAGGGTTGCCCCATCCCAGGTGCAGAATCCAGCACTTCCCTTGTTGAACTTCCCATGGTTGGTGATTGCCCAGCCCTCTCATTTGTTGAGGTCTCCTTGCACGTCCTCCTTGTCTTCAAGGGAGTCAACAGCTCCTCCCAGCTTTGTGTCATCTGCAAGCCTGCTCAGTGTCCCTTCCAGTCCTGCATCCGAGTCATTTGTGAAGATGTTGAAGAGCAAAGGGCCCAAGACAGAGCCCTGCAGAACCCCACTGGTGACAGGTGGCCAGTCTGACGTCACCCCATTCACTGTTAGCCTCTGTGCTCGACTTGTGAGCCAATTGCTCACCCACCACATGATGTGTTTATTCAGCTCTGGGCTGGACATTTTGTGCAGAAGGATCCTGTGAAGAGTCAGTATTGAAAGCTTTACTGAAATCCAAAAGGATTACATCAATTGGCTTCCCATGATCAGCTAGGTGGGTTACCTTGTCAGAGAAGGAAATCAGGTTTGATAAGCAGGACTTTTCTCTCATGAAGCCTTGCTGGCTGTGACCAATGACTGCATTGTCTTTCAGGTGTTTTTCAACACTTCGCAGAATAATCTTCTCCATAACTTTACTAGGCACTGAAGTGAGACTGACAGGCTTGTAGTTTCCAGGGTCCTCCTTCTTGCCCTTCTTGAAAATCAGGCCAATGTTTGCCAGCTTCCAGTCAGCTGGGACCTCTCTGGATTCCCAAGACCACTCAAAAATCATTGCGAGAGCTTTTGTGATGAAGCAGCTCTTTGAGGATTGATGAATTGCATCAGGCCCCATAGATTTGTAGGGATCCAGCTGGAGCAGCAGATCCTGCATCAGATCACGGAAGTGGTCACAGCACCAAGCCTGACGGAGTTCAAGAAGCATTTGGATGATATTCTCAGGCACAAGGCATGAGGGCTGGTTCCTGTGCAGGGCTAAGAGTTGGACTTGATGATCCTTGTGGGTCCCTTCCAACCCAGCATAATCTGTTGCAGGGATTTAGAATATTTTAGACACAAGGAATAACAGGAATAATTTATGTCACAAACGGTTTCATGATTATTTTTTCTCAATTCTGTTGGCTTGCTACAATCTAAAAATCTAAAGAAATACATGAAGGAATATCTGTGAGAAGTAGTATAATTCCTTCAAGGGCCTTGTCAACCTTTGGGCCAATACATTTATTATCGTTTAAGCCTGACATACAAATCTAATTGTGAGACCTGCTCCTCACACAAATGCTCGTTATACTCCTGACTGCTTAGGTTGACTTCCATGGGACTATTTTTGTCTTAGATTTGCAGAGCTGGTTTTAATGGGTAGCAATCTGTCCTTATTACAGTGGGAAAACCAGGTGGAATACTGAGGGATGTTAGAGCAGAATCTGAACCAGTTCATAGAGAGAGCAAAGAAAGTTATTTTTCTTTTTAAACAACCAAACCAATACAGTCACATTATTTGGAGGGAGTTTGGGTTTTATTTTTAATTCTCAGTATATTTGACCTTCAAAAGGACATGTAAAAATTGAATTCAGAGGTGTGCTGACTACAAGCTCAGCTCCTCATTGTGTCTGTACAGCTGAGAAAAGTGAAAACAATGAAACAGACACTTTGAGTTCCCAGTGAGAAAAAGGGAAACTGGCAGCCTTTTTTTGCTTTATTGTTAAATATCTCTATTTAAATGCAAATCATCATCTGACACTGCCAAACAAAGTCATGTACCAGGCAGCAGGCATGCAAGTTAAAAAAAAATTAAAATTATATTTTGAAGATGCTGAATTGCTTTTATTTCCAGGAGGGATAGAGGTGGCTGAATAAATTTTTGGTTGTGTACCGAGTATCAGCTCAACACCCAGGAGCTTCAAATATGAAGATTTGTATTTTAAGTGCAGCTTTTACAGAAGTGTGGGCAGACTGTCTAGTTAGGGATCACTTAGAGGGATGTTAAGTTTCTTTTTGTGTTATCCCACAACACATATTACCGTGGAAAGTCCAGTGCATACAGTATGTTTTGGAAGGGGGTGGAATCCAGGGACAGAAAGGGGAAGAAGCAGCCAAACTGCTGACTTACTCTGCCTCAGGAACGTGTGCTTAGAAGTGATCAGTGCAGTGCTTTATACTGGATCTAGCTGCAAGACTTTTGGCTTTCTCCCTAAACTCCAGACCCCTGAAGCTAGAGGGGCACAAGACTGGATGGCAAGGAAGGATCGGGCATAAAACAGGGTCTTTCAACAGGATACTCTGTTGTCTGTGGGTTGTGGTTCCTCTCGAGCTTCCCCAGCAGGGATTCTCTGGCTCAGATGAAGACCAAGCACAGAGTGAGGGCTATACCTTTTCTCTGTCCCATTCCTGTTGATCAGCAATAGTTAGTTTATATAAAACCCAATTCCTGGAGATCATTGCTATTCTGTTGAGCAAGCACCAAAATGAACCAACAACCTGCATCTTATCAAGCCTCATCTGTTAAAATTCTTTCTTTAATTTGGTGTTTACCTCACCTTCTTTTTAAAGTTCCATTCTTATAAATTAATGTGGATGTATTTGCTTTCTGTGCAGGGTTCTGGTAGTCTCTTAATAATCATAATAATCATTATTACTGATTAAAGTTGCATTATTCATGCCAGATGGAGTGTCCTCCCTGTCAGCCAGAATGAGTTTGCATTATGTAGTTATAGTACATTTGTGATCTAAACAAACAGATGGTAGAATGTGACAGCAAATTATGGGCCGGTGATGTCAGCAACAATGTTTCCCAAGTATAATTGCTTTAAATGAACACGAATGCAACAAGGAGCTGGTAGCTTTAACAAGGTAGTTGGCATACAGGGTGGTAATTACCATACAGCATCATCAATAGCGCCAAGAATGTTGAGGGAGGAACACTGGCTTTGAAAATTAGTCACAGAAAGTCCAACTTTACTGGACCGTCACAGTGGGTTTGCTCAGCTCTGTAACATCTCACAGGAATAAGCACACTGCTAGCAGAGGAGCAGTATTTTCTTTTGAGGTGATCCAGCCTTAGGTGAGAGACATTTTGCACTTTCTCCAATGCTGCCTCCTGTCAGGCTGTGTGGAAATTCACGTAATAGCATCTCAGCAGTATTCCGTGATGAATAAAAGTTTAATCAGAGACAGGGTTAGGTTCATGTGGTCAAAACTGCAGCATTAAGGACTGTGTATGGTGTTCGATAATGTTTGTGTTGGGTTTCTTGGCTCATCCCTTCAGGTCTGGCTGGGGTAAAGGGTTGGCTGTCTGCACCTCAGGCCCTTCCACAGCTGGGGCTCAGGGTGCAGTGAGACAGGCTCTGTGTGTGTGTTCTGGGAACAGTCGACATTCAGGAGGGAGAAGCACTAGGAGCAGGGGTGGGACTGAGCTCTGGCCGTGTTCAGATGGGAGCTGTGGAATGAGGTCTCCATTCACTCACAGCACAGACTGGTGTGGGACTCTGAATGTTCTCTCCAATGGGTGTAGGATGCAGCCAGAGGAGAATGTGCCGGCTTTTCTGTTTGCTTTCCATTTCCTCTCGCAGTGATCGGCATTTTGCCATGACATGGAGATGTGAACTCAGCCCCCCCTTCTGTCCAAGCAGATACCAGTCAGTAATTACTAGGTAGTTTCTAAAACCTACCATTGCTAACTCTTCCTTCTCCAGCTGTATTTTATAGTGAAAGCACCTGCAGTTTTTTTCCTGAGGGACTAAACCTGTCAGCATGTGGAAAGATGATGCAGAGCATCACCTTCAGGTTCAAGCACAAACCACAGGCAACTAAAGAAACAGCAGCCAGAAAACAAAAAGTCCTGTGAACTAAGCTCACAGGTTAACAGGTTGCATAGGGAACATTTCCCTTACCATAATATTGGACATGCAGACTATACAAACTTTTTGGGAAAGCTTTCAATCAAAGGCATTGAGTGTAGCACCCCATAGTTCAGATGAAATTGGAGAGGAACTAGATAGCTGTATATCCTTTCTAGCACAGCCATCTGTTCTCTTGTGAAGGAATCAGCAAGTCTCACATAGGCTGTAGAAAGCACCAGTGGGTGATGAAATTGTTCCTCAGTCCTCCACACTTGCTCATCTTTTTTTTTTTTGTTTGTTTGTTTTAAAATGTCCCAATCATTCTGCATAGCAAAGAGGTATTTCGAGTATAATTCACTTAGATAAGTGGCTGTATTTCTTATATGTTTGACACCAGTTCTGGTTGTTCAGCTGGCCCTTTTTTACTGGCACTGTTTCAACCTTGGTAAAACATAAAAACCGTCCAAAGGCAAGATGGACCCTCCTCTTTGTCAGTTGCTGGATGTTAAGGGAATGAAGGGAAGCCACATTTCTAATCTCTGTCTTTCTGTCTGTTCTGCAGGTGGTCGTTGCCACAAGTCCTGCACGGGCAGATGCTGGGGACCCACAGAGAATCACTGCCAGACCTGTAAGTGTGTGAGCCTGAGGAAAAAGAACTAGAAAATTATGTAGCAAAGATCCTACTTTTTGTTGTTGTTGCTGTTGTTTCAACTGTGAAAGGATATTATAAATTCTGGGTTTAGTATAAGTCTAAAATATATAAGATTTTTTTTCCGTATGTTTATACCCACAGAAAATCTGCTTTTTTTTTTACCCATGTGAATTATTTTTTTGTTTCCTCCCTTGTACTTTCTAAGACTACTTAAGCCAACTTGAATTTTCTTTTCACTTCTTGGTGGCAACATGGAGCATGGCTCTTCAGAATATTGATGGTTATTTTGGAATACCCTGAAATGAATATTGCAGGAATAGAAAAAAATACAAGGCAGATTTGGAGATCTTTAATGACGACCTGACACTGCAAAGTTCCTGATACCAAAATACTCTGTTAATTTCATTGGGAGCTTGGGAATAGTAGTTATCTTGCGGAATTGTTCTTTTAATAATAACTTTAGAATGTATTTTGAGCCGCACTGAAAGAGAGAATAATAGGTTTTTTGTGAAGGAAGTAACAAGTGAAGGGTTGTTCACAATGTCTGTCTGTCCTATTAAATTTAGAGAGCATTAAAATGAATTAAAAAAAGAGAGTTTTTTCCTCTTGTGCTTTCAGCTTCTTCAGATAGGCACTAAAGAGCTAGAAGTGCAGTCACAATATTAGCAGATACTAAAGAGAAGAAAATTGAAAGCTGCCTTTTCCTACAGATTTTTTTCCCCCCTTACAAGAGGGTGAAAATCAGTTATGTTTACTGGAGTCACTCTTCCTGGGAAATGAAATGGTTGCTGGTAGCTCCCCCAGAGAACACTGCTCCAGCTTGTGCTTGTTTCCTTGGCTGAGTCGCAGATAGGAGGAAGAGATTGTGGCAAATTAACCGCTCTCAAGTGAGCACACTAACTAACTCTGAGCTGATGATGGCCCAGTGTCATCTGCCTCCTTTGTGGCACGTATTAGGGACAGTGTGCCTATGCCTTTTTTTTTTTGACTAGTTGGAGCAGGAGATAGGAGAAAATTACAAATTACAAATGGCAAACAGCTTGACATGAATATTTCATGAGTGAGTGGGAGCAGACAATCCAAGCTTCCCTCCTGTCCATGGCAACGCAAGGGGCACAGGTGACAGGGCTGCATACCTGCAGAGGCTCTGCCACCCTACCCAGTGCTGCTTTTCCTTCCCGAGCATCAGCTGATGCTGCTGGCAAAGCTGAGGACAGTTACAGCTCTGCTAAAGTTAACATGTTCTTATATTACTTTCATATGGTGCTTCATCTGCAGGTGTGACTAAAAAACCTTCGGGATAGGTTGTAGGAATTACAGTGTAATGAGCGAGGTACAGTGATGCTGAGGAGACTCTGTGTCTGAATTGAGCTAGGATGTCTCCCTTTGCTGACAGTCTGTATGAAAGCCCCAAAGAAGTCAGTGCTCAGAAAGCCTCCTTACATTTGGGAGGCTGAAGTACATTCAAGGTTATGTGCTGAAGTAGGTAATGGAAAGGGAGTTAAACCCTAGCTGGCCAAATTATTTTATATCTTGGTTAGAATTAATTAATGCTGGTTTTTTTCTCTGTCTTAACGAGAGGCCTGTTTGTCTGTTAAAAGTAGTAACTTGGTAAGAACCTGAGTGATCCATCCAAACTTAAGGAGATTGATTCCTTATGTGGTTAGTTTATCCAAGAATAGTTTAAATCTTGGCAGTTATGATCCTGGCTCAGGCCTTGGCTTATGGCAAGTCTGACTGTGTAGCTGCAGAAGTCCATGTGGCAGGATCAGCTACTGTAGTCTCAGCCTCCACAAAGCACTGCTCTCAGATAAGTGAACTGATTTGATGGATTAATGTAGTAATACCAAAGACAGAAAAACTTATCTGCAGTGCTGTGAAGTCAGAAGCTTAGTAGAGCTGCACGGAAGGTTTGCTCCAGGAGTGACAGCTATCTCTCCTTTCACAGTGACTGCCTTCTCAAATTCAAATACTGAGGACAGGCTAAGGCACAACATGGGTTTAAAGTAATAAACTATGGAAAGACATATGCCATCTGAGTTTCAGGCAGATATGCAGATCACACAATTCTACTTGAAAGAGCCACTCTACAGCCTTTTACCTTGAAGCCCACTCTGCAGCCTCTGATTGTCAGGGACAGGAGTTAATTTTATATCATATAGTTCCTCTTTGCCTCCATGACCTCGCTGCACCTTGGGCAAACAGCAAGATTGAAGGAAAAGGCTGGCAAAGCGCATTTCTTTTTGTATTTGCTCACATTGTGTTTTTCTGCAAGCTGTGTGAATGAGAATATGAGTAGGGGCTCAAAACATAAAAATGCAAGTGGGGCTGTGCTTTCACTGCCTTTGTTTCTGACTTGAAAAGACGTGCCTGGCTTTCAAGCTCATAAATGTTGCTGTTAGATACAAGCTGGAGAAAGGATGAATGGTATCATAAACACAGTGTATACCTTAACCTTGTCACCTTGGGAATGCTCGTCTTTCAAACGTGTGTAGGAAAACACTTCAGCAGTACTGCATCCCAGTGTCAAACTGTTTTGTTCCTAGAAGCAACTCAGAGGTGTGTCTGCATTTTAATAATTTCTTTTTTTTTTTTTTTTAAATTGAGTCACTGAAGCAAAGTATTCTAATGAGCCCCATCCCAAGATAAGATTTAAATTGTTTTCCTGGGAAGGGATGAAAAATGAAAGATCTTAATATATGTCTTTCATTTCAAATTACATACGGAAAAAAATCAAAATCCTTTGGTTTTTTCATGAATATCATCTACCTAGGTGCTTATGTTGCCTTCCAGCAACGTCTTTGTGTTTCTAACTCTGTCTGAAACACCACCTGTGTCTAACTCCGTCCTAGTCTCTCTCTAAATGTGACAAGAAAATTCATGTATTTAAGAAGACAAGTAATAGGAAATCTAAACTAAGCTGTTCTGTTAGGAATATAGAATTTCAGGGTCATGTTTTACACAGTTAACAATCTATTTTGCTTTTATAATTAAGGTATTAGTTAATGTTAACATGGAGAATTTGAAAGCTAGATAATTATTATTTGTTTCAGTGTCAGGAAAGGATAATGTGGAAATACTTTGAATAAGAATCTATTTTTCTAAGAATATTGGGCACTCACTGAATAGAATGTCAACCACCTTAAAAAAATCATAACAACAAACTTTTTTGCAAGTTATTAATCAAATTTGAAAATCTGTGGTTAGGTTGTTAATATTTTTGCTGTTGGTGTCTACTAAGAGTTTTGGGTGGAAAATTGAAACTTTTACGAATTGAATACTTTATTGAAATGATAGATTATGCACTTTGTCCAAGAGGAATGTAACTGAAACAAAAGAGAAAAATCTAAATTAAAATATAGACCCAACTGAGGAAAAAGACAAATAGCCTGTAAATCAAACCTGAAACATTAAACATTCAGCAAATGCAAAGTGCTCCATGACTCTCTGTGTGTACGGAAGTTTGGTCTGAGCATAATTGTATTTATACAGTCTTTGTGCAGCTGATGCTGCCGAGGAGAAGGTGCCAATGCAGTAAGCGCCCAATTAGAGCAGCAAAAGGTGAGTGGGAGTCTTGGGGGGCAGACAAAGAGCTGAACCAGCAGCTTGGATCAATCAGGGGAACCCAGCATTGCTGCTTTATGCCAGCATCTTTAATTAAAACCCTTGTATTCCTCTATTAACTTTGCACGTTCATAACAGTATTTCATTGATTTCAGTTATTTCCCATTTTTTTCTTCATAGATTTATAGTGTCCTGACATAATTAAAGATTAAGGGAAACAATAAGGGAGATTATTTGCACACATATATGAGGTGCTGCTCATTCCACCCCAACCCCAGCACAGCTTATTGCTGTACCCCAGTCAAATACTGGTAGAGACTGAGTCTCCTCCAGAAACCTCTTCCAGTGCATGGAATGATTTTTCAAGACCTTGGTGTTTGTCCTTTGGTCCTGGCCCTGACTGTGCAGAACCCTCTGAATCTTTGGGATCCCACACAGGGTCAGTAGGCATCCAGGCAGGTAGTTGTGGTGACCCTCAAAAATTCTGATTTGAAACCTGGGCCCTCAGTTGTGATTAGTGGAGGCTCTTCTCACAGTTACACTGGGGGAAGATACAAGTATCTGGCACCTAAAATGCCATATAGTTTAAAATTTTGGGTAAAATTTACCTTCTCATTTCACTCTTTTGGATAGGTCTCAAGTCACAGCTATAAAAATCAATTGACTGCCTTTGGAGGAAAGTGTCTGGGGAAAAAAGCTTCTTGTCTTTTTAAACCAGTGCAGCTACATACATTTTCTGTGGGGTTACCCCACGACAATGATTGCAGGAAGCTGAACTGGTGAGTGATGTTTATTGACATCTGAGCAATCAGAGTGTTTCAGGACTTCAGACTACACATAGAATTGCCTTGTATTTGTTTTGTTTTGGGAAAAACCCTTCATTGCAGACTGTCTTAGATCCTTAAGAATATTCAGAGCCCACTGAGCTCATTTCTGTCATGGTGTGTGGTGCCACTGAAGATATGCCTGACAGGTCCTCCTCGGACCTGAACCCTCAATAGCAGTTATAATGCACATATGGCATGCAGTAAACCAAGAGATTAATATGATATGTCGTGGCCTCTTTCCAGAATAAAATATTGACGTTTCTGTTGGCATTGTTTCTTTTCCCAGCAAAATAAACAATTAAGGAGAAGAGTGACAAACCTTTGCTGTAATTGTAAATTTTGCTTCAGAAGAATTCAGTGTTCCCTATCCTGAGCAGCATGATAGAGGTCCTCATTGAGCTGTGGCTAATCAGAAGCAGAATATGTTTTTTGAAGGCATCCTTCTCAAGTGTTTTGCTGGCGAGGGGACCATGTTCCTCCAGACCAGCCCTGGTGCGGGAGATGCTCTTGGTTTTTCTAAAAAGGAAACCCTGTCCATATTCTGGAACAAATCATTGTAGTCTCTGACAAAGTTAGAGAATTAAAAAAAAAAAAACACACCAAACCACAGGATCTGCAACTTTATACATTGTACAAGCCTTACGTGTGGGGCTCTAGAGGAGGATGAATAATTTAGCTGGTTTTGTCCTAGCCTAATAGGGTGAAAATGGCTGAAAAGATGTCAGTAAGTTGCTTAAATCTGCTGCTGCTGTTGGAGTTGATTTCCCAGTGCTGTTGAGGCCGCACATCCCAGGGAAATGCTGTTACCTGTAGTTCAGCTCGGAAGCAGTGTGTAATCCTGCACAAACAGAGCTTGGCTCGCTAACAGCCTGTGAGCTGAGAAGGTGACCTTTTCTAAATGTGCCTGGGGTGTCAGTGGGCACAGACACCAGGCATGGGAGAGGCAGGTCTCTCCTCCCCTCGAGGGAGGGGATTCACTTCCTCAGGGCTTGTTTTTAGGGAAGGAGCAGTGGAGGATTCCCAGTACCTATTGCAGCCAGTGGTATGGGATGTACTGTTGGGCCTTGGCCTCTTTTAGAAGTCTGCAGGAAACCTCCTCCATGGGGAACCAGTGGCTGTATGGAGAGGGTGGACATCTTGGCCCACACCCGGTGGCAGTTGGCACTGAGGAAAATAAATTATGGATGAATTAATTAGGTGGCTTGCACTGATTATTCACACAGAGGGGCTTTACACCAAAACTTCCCAGGTTTAAGTAAAATGTTCAATTGTGAAGCAGCAGCGACGAATGTTTTTAACAGCATCCTTCCGGACAATGTGGGGGAATGTGGCTGTGGCCTTTTCAAAACATGAGGTACACCTGGTAAAAGGGAGGCACTGTGTTTGGGTGTGCTGCCTGGGCTTGGCGGCCAGCTCTTCATCTGGGGAGTGACACGGGTGAATGCAGAGGATTCGGGTTGTGGGGTGGAATGAAATGAACAACCTCAGTGCCTCTGCACCAAGGGGGAGCTGCTGGGAAATGGGGCCCTCCATCCACTCGGTGAAGCTGGGACTTGCCTCTTCTGAGGCCAGAGTAGACAGTGCCTGAGCTGGTGTAAAACAATACACGGATGTAGCCTAGATGGGAGATTTGTTTGTTTTCATGAGCTTGGGACTCTGTCCCTGTCACGATGGGGTGGTGGTGGCATACAGCCACAGGTGCCATTGTTTCACATCTCTGTCTTCATGTTTATCAATACTATCACTTAAATAAACAAATCCTTTTAATCTGCATCTCAGGCAGTGTTGACAGCAAGTGCCTTCGCAGAAATTTCCCACATTTCTCAAATTAGATTGCACAAGGCACAAAAGCCTTTTCTGTCGGAGGGGATTGCCCCTGGTGTCAGAAGATGGAATTCCTCTAATAGTGCATCATTTTATTCTATAGATTATAAACAAGCACTTCTCTTCGGTTATTTACATTTTTATATCCTAAATAAATATTGTGCACATCAAGAAGCTTTAGCATTACCTTAAGTATTTCTGGCAAGTAGTGGAGGGAATTTGGATTGGAAAGTACTCATAAAGGAGTTACCAATATGTTAAATAGTAGAACTGAGCAGCAAGTTATATGGAATTTTTCATTCTCTTATGTCCTGTAAAGTGTTTTTCATAGAGAAGTAATTAAATGCTTTTAACAAAATAGATGTTAAAAGTTAATTACAGAAGTGTAACATCCCAGCTGTTATCAAAAGACGGCTGACAGCACAGCTTCCTGGCATTCTCTAGGTGGTGGTGGTTGGTGTAGTCATTTGGATAATATTTATTTTTCTGTAAATTAAGATAGAAGCTATAGCTAAGTGAGGGGAGGACCATGCTTCACTCCTAGACTCCTTTGCACCAGACTAAGCCCTGAGGTACAATGGTGTGGTACTACAGTCCAGCTGGTAGTTATAGTTGTTTCCCTGTGAATGAAGACAGGCATGTGTTACTTAGAATGGTGAGTGGTGTTTCCAAATGTGTTCCAAGGTTGTTGCCTGTTCTCTTACCATTTGTCAAACCAATTGCCATCAAGAGCAGCATTTGGCTCTGACATTGATGGCCCCACTCTGAATTTCACTCGTTTACTCAGTGGGGGAAAACTCACGTGGAACTGGGCTCTTTTGTGTTTTGTGTGTTCATATCCTGTTTAGCAAAACTGATGATTTGAAAATAATATTCTACCTGACTTCCCAAGGATAAGAGCACACACTTTAAAAATTCTTTCTCCACAGTCCTGGAGCAACCTATAATTCCTAAAGAGGGTATAGTGCAGGTATCCTGGAGCATATGAGTGGCCGGTACCATTGAAGCTGTTACCTTAAAACTTGGCGTTTTTTCTGGTATGTGGTTTGTTGTTTTCCTCAGTTGAAGAGCTCTCTGCTTAGTCCTGAACCTGACATGGTGATTTTTCCTGCCTCCCACCTAGTGACAAAGACAGTGTGTGCAGAGCAGTGTGATGGACGGTGCTACGGGCCCTACGTCAGCGACTGCTGCCACCGGGAGTGTGCGGGAGGCTGCTCCGGACCGAAGGACACCGACTGCTTTGTATGTGTCAGACTCCTTGTTTGCTTTTTCCCGGCAGTCACGCTGCAAGTTCTTTGTGCTTCCATCCCTGAAATGCACAGCTTTGTCCCTTTTAATGTATGGCCATGCCCACTCCCAGATTCAGACTGCAAATTTTTGCATTTAATGTTTTTCCGTATTAACATTACTTATCTACTTAATATTGCCCATTAACAGACTTATGAGATTTGTAAATACAGATTTGGAACCATTAATATGCTAATCTCTGTGATTTTTATCTTTTGCTTTTCCAAAATTAACTTTTAGAGGTGATAGGAAATTTTTAGTCATATTTATCACTACAGTTTGAGCTTTGCTTTTATTACTGCTCTGTGTGCTTTTCGTACGAAAGTCAAGAATACAATTTAGCTTCTCTGTGAAAGGTGTTCCCTGTTACTGCCAGATTTAATTTAAATTTAGCTTTTTTAGCTGGCATCCTTCTTCATGGAGATGGAAGGGAAGTGATTTCCGAAAACGTTCTGCCTCAATTGCATGCTGCTTCATGGTACTTCAGATGGAAAGAGAAGTGGATATCTTTGTCCTCAAAGAAACAGACAATCTGAACATACAGGCCTTTAGAAAAATTTGTCTTGTTTGTAGTCCATTATTTGTAAGAGCAGCTTTAAAACCCAACACTGATCTCATAAAGTGTGTAGCTTGTCACGTTGAGTTGCAGAGACACATTTTGCTACTCTTTTTGGGCGAAGCAAACCTTGAGTCTAAAGAAGCCTAAAGCTAGAACATGCACAGAGAAGTGGATTTTCAAAGGTACCCACATGATTGAAGAGAAAAAGATCTATGGAATTGACTTCCAGATAGGATTGGGAGGAGAGCATGGAAAATTGTGCAAGAGTTTTGAAACTGTGGGTGGTTGGTAATGAATAAGCAAAAATGAACCTTTCTGTGGCTGGCCCTGAGACTTGCTCACTGTTCAGGTATCATTTGATAGTGGTAGGTGTTGTACTTCAAAACCACATTCTAAATGCTGGTCTTTGGCTCCTGATGGAATGCAGTGATGGCCTGACTTAACTGCTGACAGGTTTTGCTGAAGCTGTTCTCTGTGGCTTTGCATGAGTAGATATTCAGCACATGTGGTATGGCTGATCCAGTGCTCACTGCAAGTTCTGTGTTGGCTTTGGACTAGAGAGATGGGATAATAACATTCTTTCCCTTGTCATGTACAATTTAAATAGGCAAAGGGAAGTGGGAAAATGCAGTTATTGTTCCCATATGTGTGTTGAGGAACATCCTGAAAGCTCCTGTGTTGAGGTATGCCCGTATTCAAAGGTTAAGGACAAGTTATTGGCAGCGTAAGTTGTGTGGTACTGCAGCCTGCAACAAAAAGAGTTAGACTCTGAATTGTGGCAGTTCATGGAAATACGTATGCTAAAGATCAACTAACATGTTTGTTCTGATCCAGCAGAGAAGCACCCAGGGCTTTATTTTCATTCAGTCCTGGCCCCAGAGCAATGTAAGAGAAATTCAGCAGGGATCTGGCAATTTTCAGGACTAGTCATTACTTGCTTTGACACAGTGGGTGAAAAGTGTAACCCTTTAGGCTATAGACAACGGTTCTTAGCTTTCAGCTGAGACACAGAACTTTGTTTTTTCCCTATGCGTTTCCCTGTGCTTTTATTCACAAATTAGTGGTGTTTAGCACAGAATGCTAGAAATTTGCATATATTACTGAAGCAATTAAAAATGTGTACAAAGAGTTTTAATAATAAATTTAAAGTTCCAAGATCTTCTAGACGAGTTTTTGCTGAGAATTGCCATCTCTCCAAAGAGTATTGGTGTGCTTTATGCATTTGCTAAACCTTTATCAGAGAATTGTCATGTCCATGACAGAGTACCTTTTAAGTCAACATGTGGTTGAGTGGTCTGAGGAAACAAACTAAATTAGTGTATAAGCAAAAGTACAGTTTATGAAGCATAAAAAATCCTTTAGTGTATTATGGCAGCTTGCAACAGCATCCTGTTGTAAATATGGCTTTAATATTTATAGATACAATTCATCCATCCTCCTCCATATGCTGCCATACAATCATTTGCATATTCAGTTCTAAAAGCAAGAATCAGTAATCATCATCTGACATTACTACAATCAAACATGCTAAAGCAAAGTTCTAAAGATGTTCTTATCTTGGATTCAAACCAGATCTAAAACTTGAAATGCATAGGAGGACCTCGCTAAGTGCCCAGTGGAACCAGAAAAGTGACACCTATTGGTTGAGTGGACTTCCCGTCCAGTTCTGAGTACAGTAATTGACTGTATTTATCTTTGTAAGCCAAAAATCTGTTTCTGTGAAAAACTGACAGGTTTTGTAATAGGCATTTTAAAGAAGAACCAGAAAAGACAAATCAGCAGTTTGGCTTAGCTTGCTCCAGGACAGTGCCTTCATCATGGATCCCCCTGCTTGTCCTTTTCAGCAGCAGTTACTGTCCTTGGGTGCATTATTAGCCTCTCCCTTCTGAAATCTTCTGACATAACAAGTAATCTCCCTCAGTCCAAGTGGAGATAAGGACTGTTAGTAAAAGCAACAGAACAGAGGAATCTTTTTCACTTTTCTCTCAGTCCCAGCCCCGGAGGGAAGGGGACGGGACACATGTGTTGGCATACTTGTTGACTCTTTAAACATATAAAACGATCTGTATTTTTTAAAACCTGGAGAAGGACGAGAAGGATTCATTCCTAGACTAACACTTCTGAAGCAACCATGAAGACAGGTTACTGAGGAACCATTATCCAGTAACAGTGATTGCTTAAACTGCTAGAAGGATCCAAGCCAGGCTACAGCTTTCATATTCATATAAATCTGACATTCACGGTATGCTTTGTGAAAATTGCTCCAACATTTTTTTATAATCTGTGGTTAAAACCACAGACACGATATGTAGTGATAAGGAATGTCAAAATCAGTGGGGTTTTTTTCTATGACTAATTATCAACCTTGCATGATCAATTATTTTCCCTGCATACCATTACTTCCATTATCCACACGCTTGCCTCTTCATTTGTCAGGGTCCTGTCCTCTGTCAGCTGTGCATGGCAGAGCTTGAATGCTAAGTGGTACTAAGTCCTATTTTCTTTTCTCAGTGTGTGAAGCAACTGACCTTGTTAAACTTGCCACTTAGGGAAATGACCCCCTCCTGTGCCAGCTCAAAAGAAGTTCTTATCCCTCTTGCTTCCTAATTGGGAGTTTTACTTTTCAGCTGGATGATGGACTCATGCTGTAAGAAATCTAAAGGTTGGACCTCTAAAAAAGTCATTAGCATTTGTTTAGACTGACTATGATAAATAGCTGCTTACTCTTGGCAGTTTCAGAATGTGCTATCAAGTTGTGAATTAGTTGATTGCAAGTAGTAACACTAGTTATGAAACAAACTACAGCGTTTTTTTGTTTCTGTAGGAAGTGTTGTAACAGTCAATGTTTCAAATTAAGCAGACTCACTGAACCTGCTTAATTTGAAAAGTCATGTATTGGCCAAGATACTAGCAAGAAATCTTAAGTAGCCAAAATGAAGCTTAGAAAACTATATATCACATTCCTCACGTTGCAGCAAGTCTGTCTTTTAAACCTAAAAAAACCCCAGAAGCAGCTATATGATTTAATATTTTTTGTCTCCCTTGTTTTGCAGGCCTGTATGAATTTCAATGACAGTGGTGCGTGTGTCACGCAGTGCCCCCAGACTTTTGTATACAATCCTACCACCTTCCAGCTGGAGCACAATCACAATGCCAAGTACACCTATGGTGCTTTTTGCGTCAAAAAGTGCCCACGTAAGTGCTGTGTTACCTGCCTTCTCCTGCAGCCAGGGAAAGTGTGAGTTGCATTTCAGGAGCCTTAAAAACAGTGAGAGAACGCGAGCTAAGTGCATAGCACCATCTCTCCAGTCACTCCACGTGTGCTTGCAGCCTGTAATAACTCTGTCGTGTGTTAACCAAAGGCAGTGATGGTCTGAGTTGCTGACACTTCCCAAGTATCCTGTAGTGATTTTCCTAAAGAAAGGGACCTCGCTAGGTTTCTGTTTTTGTGACCACTGCTTGTTACATTCATGCCGTAGATCAGTATTTTCAACTTCCAAAATAAACTGTTGAAATACTTAGTGGAATTAAAATGGGTGTAAATTTTTGTTTCAGGAAAATAACAATCCAGCACCTGGCACCAAATACTTTCATGATACTGATGCCCTTTTCTTAACTTGGAATGATGATGGTTTGACAGAAAGTTACTGTAAATATTTTCTGAGCAGTTCTGTCCCAATCAGGAGTAAACACATAATACTGACAACAATGCAGTCTTAAAACTCCAGAGTAAAATTAGAGGGGAAGAGGGAGTTAAAAAAAGAATAATCCCATGCATGTGAAAAACACATGCTTCTGAGATACCAGCCAGATGATAACAACTAACATTAAAAATTACAGGGTCAATACTTACACCATCTTTGAATCCAGTTGTGTTGTGCGTTAATTATTTTATCCATAAATTACATGTAAGAAGGATGGGTGATCTGTAATAAATGGAACCATAATTCAACCCAAACCAAAATTCAAATTTTGAATCTCTGTGAAGGAGTTCACATTGACAGTAGACTGAGGCCGTGTCTGTCGAGGCTTAGTTCTGTCCTTAATAGTGGTGGATGATTTGAAGGAAGATTGGGGGTTTTATGAACCTAGTATACCATGCACAATAAGGGATATAATTCTTTGCTTAAATACTTCATTGAACTTTTCCCATTTCCCTTTTTTTTTTTCCTTTCTTTACAGCGTTAAGCTTTCAATTAGGAAGGATCAGTCTATATCCCCTTTGACAGCTGTTTTATGTGGCAAAATTTAAATACTTCTCATTGTCTTGTACACTGGTTTATGCCAGATGTATAGATGTTTGTGTGTGTATGAAACAGGGCACACGGTCTTGTTTTGTTTCTCTCCAACGACTGTAGCTTTTTTTTTACTACAAATAATAATAAAGCTAAACTGGCAGAGGAGCGGGGATCAGGCCTGACCATTCTGTGATTCACTCATTTTCATGAGTCTACGAAAACATGTCTTTGCTTACTTGTACACTTCTGAAAACACTGAGTGGTAAATGTTAATGTCAATGGAAAAGTGCTGAGGCAACAACATGTATTGACACAGGTGTCCCAGCACTGTTATTCACTCTCTGCCAATATATTCTTTTTGTCTTTAGACAACTTTGTGGTAGATTCCAGCTCCTGTGTTCGTGCATGTCCCAGCTCCAAGATGGAGGTTGAAGAAAATGGTATTAAGATGTGCAAGCCCTGCACCGACATTTGTCCTAAAGGTAGGGAGCAGTTTGGTATAAATTTTCTTGAATGTAGCAGAGCAGGGTGTTGTTTTGGCATGAAATACCCTTCATGAGCGCATTGTAGAATATTAACAGCCTTTCTTGAAAGTGTATTAAGTTGTAATGGTGATACAACCAAACTAATTACTTTTTACTAGATACAAATGAAGGGGATTTCTCTGTTGGTTTTACAGACATCTGAAAGAATTCTTGATTATGTTATTTTAATGACAGATTTTTCCTGGAGGTGTTTTAGAGCTGTCCTTTTATCATTCCAAAGGGGGCCATACAAAAAGCCCTGGCTTCTGTGTATGGTATGTCTCATACTTGTCAGTACAACCTTAGGTTTCCGTGTATTTCCTCTGTTTTTTAAAAATGTCTCTCTTTTCCCAGAATCTTCTACATCCTTTCTAAGTGTCTAAAACACAGACTGGTGATTCTGTTGTTGAGATGACTGAAGTCAGTAGGTTATTTTGCTGTCCCAGACTCCAGTAGGGAGGCTTTCTGCTCCCTGCTTGAAGGTTTTCAGAGCAAAGCACCATCATTTTTCCCATGTGGGACTATGCCACTTTTCAGTCCCAGTGGAAGCCATATCTGGCTTAATTGCAATAAATAATGTTTGTTTTTTTTTTTTTTTTCTGGTTGGGTAGATAGTTTGATGCATGAAAATACACATGTGGTGTTCCTTTCTCTCTCAGGAGGAAAGCTAAGTTATATGTTTACAGCTGGATTGAGTGGTGTTTTGTGTGGTTGACACTTGCCTTTAGATCCACCTGTGAAATACCTTAACCTGTGTGCCAGGGTATCCTTCTGTGGCAGGTATTTTAGTTTATTGTTTGTTTTAAATTGACACGTGCCTCTTTGAGAATATGGGTCCCAGGTGCTGTTTTAACACCTCTCTGCTGAATGAAATGAAGATTCGTGTCTAGAAGGTCAACGTGTTTTGATTCAGTAATTGTTTTTCCTAGTTCTTTACATAAAGTCCTTGTTTTGGCAGCATGTGATGGCATTGGAACAGGGAGTTTAGTGTCAGCTCAGACGGTGGATTCCAGCAACATTGACAAGTTCATAAACTGTACCAAGATCAATGGCAACCTTATTTTCCTTGTTACTGGGATTCACGGGTAAGTGAGAAAATATTATGTCATGGTGCCAGCTGAAACCAGTTGCATCCACCTCTTAATGACGGCTGCAGGCTTCTTTTATGGAATAGCAGATAAATTAGTTTTCTGCCGTCCGTTATGAAGGAAACCTTTACCTTGATTCTTAAGATTCAACCTCTAGGAAAAGAAAGGATAAATCAGTTTGCACTGAAAAGAGAAAAGACAACTACGATTTTTGGTTACTTTATGAGATCCTCAATACTGGCTTACAACAATGGCTGATTAGAGAATAGAAGGGAGAAGGGGAAGCTACCTTCCATGAGTTTGGTTTAAATCTTGCGTGACCAGTAGTCTAATGGGCAGAATATGCAGAGAGAGAACCTCGCTTAGCATAACTGGTCATAGCCTGGGTGGCTGTCATTGCATAAATGTACAAAGTATCCAAGTTTCAATTGCAGAGATACACAGAACTCACTGGTATTTAAATCCATTTTTTGGTTTAAATATGGCTGCATATTGAATAAGTCTTAGTAACGGGTGAAGATGTGGAGATACAGAACCAGTGTTTTTAGAGTCTCTCTGGTGTGCTCTTCTGGAGGAGAACACATAAGCCAGATAACTGGTGCCTTGCTGTTCAGCTTGGTACAACGTGGGTTTGCCACTGTAGCAAAGGTGAATTCGTGGGGCAAACGCTGCAAGGGTGGAACGTGCCCAGGGAAGACAGATGTCCTCTGGTTTGATGTTCAGGTGAGGTGCAAGGCAACGCCCCTTTCTGTCATTGTGTTCTTTCTGTCACTGAGAGAACACACAGTCATTTGTAGCTTCTTACTAATTCAAGCCTTCATGCTTTAATCAGCCATGGTGGATTACATGTGACACTTTGAGGTATTTTTAGACCTATTAAAATGAACAAAATTGTCAGAACGCACAAGTATGATTAAACCCTCTTGTCCCTTTGTTGTGATAAGTATGCAGATATTTTGTGGTACATTAAGAGTATAAAATATTCACTTGCTTTTACCAATGTGTAGGTTTCAAATTTTAGCTTGCTTTTTAGGTTCCTCTGAGATTTCAGCATTGCTTGCAACTAGTTGTCAAGATTTGATACCTGAAATGCAGTTCCCAAGCCAACTCCATGTTTGCAGCTTTACGGCATAACAAAAATGTGATTAATTGAATGTCTGCAGATTGATCTGAAGCAGAATTCTGTCATGAGTAGTGCCAGCAGATTTTCCTTTAGTCTTTCTGTAGATTCTAATACATTTAGATTATAATGGAATGGCTGACACCAGGCTGGCTGGCTCAAAGTTCCCTTCTAGGTGAGGTGGAAAGAAATTACTTGTTTCCATGATTTGTTGCAGTGATTGGTTGTAACACTTCACCTCCTGCTTGACTGCAGGCAGCCCTGAGCAGGGCAGCTGACAGCCCACTTCAGTGCGGCCCTGCAGCTCAGTGGTTCTCAAAAGGCCAAGGAATGTAAACTTTGAGTCTGTAGCTGGTCTTCTCATCTCCTCAACAGGAAGTGCAGTGGAAAAGGTTAATGTAGCATAGGGAGGAAGAAGGACTGTTGTTCGAGTGGTTTAAGGAAGTGCTGCTTCGAACTTGCTGAAACCCTGGAGAAGTTCACACAGTAGTCAGTGCTCAGGCCATCACTCTCTGATCTGGCCAAAATGACTGGCCAAGACGTTGATGTAAATCTGTTAAGTCTTGCAGAAATTGAGTAAATGCAAGACAAGCAGCTAGAGACCATGAGCAATTTTGTGTGCAATAATTCAGTGCATTATGTGAAATGTAATTTTGAGTATAAGAACTACTTTTGTTGCAAAAGTTGTATTAGCCGCAAAGTTATGAGACAAGTCTCATTAAAATAATCTGTCTAAATTAAAGGAATCAAACCCAGTCTTGAATAAAACTGTATTCACCTGAAAAATATTTAAATTTGGACTATAAGCAAGAGGGCTAAAATACTTTGTTCAATTTTATAGAAGAATAGGCCATGCAATGTTGAAACTGTGCAGCACTTAGTCTCTCATTCTTCATGAAGAAAACACACTTCAGTAAGTCTGAAGTGCAACCCTAAATTGTTCTACAGCATAAATTACAGTAGTCTATATTAAAGGAAGAGAAGAAGATTAGAGAATGAATCTTATAGTAGCTATATTTCTGGAACAGATTTTTGCTTAAGATTTCTATTACGTTTTGCAAATCAATACTGTAAAAGGGAAATTTTAAAAATGACAGTACCTACACAATTAGTTTATTATATAAACGGACAGTGTAGAACAACAGCAATATTACATATTTCCTCTCCAACTTTTACTTAACTTCTTTTACAAGTTTGTTTCCTCAGAGTGAACTGCAGCTTTTAGAAGGATGAATTTTTAGTGTTTTATACACAACTATTTATAATATTTTATATATAAATTTGATAATTATGAATTGGCTTTACTACTGTCCGGAAGTTAAGTGGGATGAAGGTGGATCTAAATTTTTCTGAGTCAGTAGTACTTACTCTTCTGAGGCAAAGTGTATGGATAAAGTGATCTTTATTAGGATACAGATCTGCTGCCTGAGACAGAGACAGAAAACACATGGGCTGGGAAATGGATAGAACCTGTATAGGTAGGGTGCAGCCTTGTCTCCACTGTTTTCTTCTGGTTGGGGTGCTAAAAACTCCAACTGCCTTCTGCTTGTGTCGCTGCCTGTGACAGGATGGGATGTACCAAGGAGAGCTGTGATTTTAAGGATGGACACCCCCAGCTCTAACAGCAAATGCTGCCTCCTCCTTCCCCCCACCTTGCAGCAGGAGCAATGAGCCCTCAGTGCTCACCAGTCTTATCTTCCCTTTAGTCGTCCATTCCCAGTTTCACAACGAGTTGGAACTAAGTTGATAAAACATATCAGACATTTAGCTGTTTAAGGGGCTTAAGTGTTTATCTGCATTTTAAAAACTGTTTTATCTTAGAATCTGGAGGTCAAATTCTGCAACCTTATGTTTGTTACAGGCAAAGGTTTTCCTTTTTTGGTGGTAATGCATTTTGAAAGCAAAGGTAATGTGTTTCTGTTAGGTAGTCAAAACTTGTTATTTAGCTTTCTGAGGGCCCCAGATTGTTAAAATTAAGCATATTTGATACTTCTGTGGTCCACTGGGCTTTATGCTAAGGTTCAAGAACTCATTTTGTTGCTGCTAGCCTGGAGTCACCTCTAGGATGGTTAAAAGTGACCCCATCAGTCTGTCACCACGTAGACTTCTGAGGCCTCTCCCCAAAGACGCCCTAGCTGATTACCTGCATGTTTCAATTCCAAAAATAGTGTGTCCTGGAAAGCAGAAGGAGGAGAGGGGGAAATGCATGCTCCAGATTTACTGTGGATGTTTCCTACTCTCAGCAAACCGTCAAAAATACCAAAACATGACACTAAAGAAAGATGTTTTGTTTTAAAGGATTTTTGTTTGCTTTAAGCTTCTGGTTGGCTTCTTAAAATTAGAGGGCAAAAGTTTATTTACTAAGTGATGTCACTCTCAAAATCAAGGTCAGGTTCATCTTTTTATGCTGCAGCATATCTAATTTTGAGATTTTAGGTTTTGGGTGTTGGTTATTTAATTTCTCTTGTGACAACTTGTTTGGCAGAGATGTGTACTTTTTGACATTCCCCGTTCAACACCTTCTAAAAAGTGTGCCCTTTACATGCCATGTATCAGGAACGGCATGCTCTTAGCTTTGTTTTCATTATAGCTTGTCACTTGTTTCAGGAGCAGTTTTGTTAGTCCTGGTAGTACAGTATTGCAGCTGTACCATTTCAGCTAGTAGTCCCAGAAAAAACATTGAAAATTCATTTTTTTTTTAGGGAGATCACTCATGGTTGTTTCAAATTCCTTTGTTTTCCATAACATAAGTATTTGCTAAAACATTAATGATGTTAAGCACCATTATTTACCTTCAAGATGACTTGGGAGAAGTTAGACACGGGTCTGCAACAATAGCCTGAAGAAATCTGGCTCATATGCTTCCTAAAAGCAAAGTGTTGAGCACCTTAATGCTACTTTCTACATGGTATAGCTTTGAGAACCTAATCTTTTATTATTTAGACCATCACATTATGTGTTTTTAATCTTTCAGAGACCCGTATCACACAATTGCTGCAATCAACCCAGAGAAATTAAATATCTTCCAAACAGTGAGAGAGATAACAGGTAACCCACTTCTGATTTCCTGTAATCTGAACTTCTCATTTTGCATTTATGGCTGTTACTTGTTGGGTTTTCTGAAGAGCACAGGGTACTTTTTTCTTTAAGCTCATCATGCTGTCATTTTTATTAAAGTTTAATGCAGAGCAACTTCAGTATTAGTTGAAATTTGCACGTGTGGTGTCCTTTGCTCGTGAACACAGGATACCCGTTGTATTTGGGGTACCAAGACCTTACTGCCAAGTGGACAAGGGACCTTGGTCCCATCTAGCAAAGCAGGACAAGTGTTGCAAGAGGGAACACGTAGTGAGGAAAATGTGGGTGCCGAAATGTGGGAAACAATTGTCTTCACCTGAAAATATTTGAAATCTGCCTTGGAAAAACAGACAAGCCAATCTGCTTTTACGGCTACTCCCCTTGGTCTGACAGAGGATGCTGCTGCAAATTAGCTTCTGGAATTTAAAGATAGATGTATCATGTGTGGAGTGGTAGTGCCTCCCATTTTTTGTGACTTTTCAGTGTGGAGTCAGAGAACTAGAACTCAGTACTTTTGTTTTCTTGCATTTTGCTTCTTGTTGGTTCATTTGGGGGACATAGAGGAAGATACTACAGATCTGAGTTCTTATTTGACTGCTGATTATGTACAAATAGGGAAATGCAAAAAAATAATTCTATTACATGCACAAAAAAAACTACCTTTGGGCACTACAGCCTGATTGTAGCTGGGTAGAGCTCAACAAGTGTTAGACATTTGAAACAAGTTCTCTCCCACATGCTTTACCTCTCAAAAGTTGTGTTTTTCAGCAAACCAGTGGGATTAAAAGTGAAAGCAGACTCTTCATCTCTCCCTAATTAATATCAAAAATAATCTGGCATCTGGATGTCTGCAGTTTGCCATTCTTAAAACAGTAATTAACAGTCTGAGTTCTGCTACTTGAGTGGAATTACCCCTGTGCTTAACTGTGGACTGCATTTCAGTCCAGTACTGAGTGAAAACCATCAGGAACTGCACTCTCTGGAAGTCTGTGTAGCCCAAAACAACCCACCTGTGCAGAGAGTGCTCTGCTGATGAACAGTCCTCGCCTCAGAAATGAACGCAAGCCCTTTGTCACAGGAAAGTCTTGTCATTTTTAATGAGTCATGATGGAACTCTCAACTTCTGACCTAAGTCTCTAGCACAATTTAAAATGGCATGGCGTTAATTCAGGCAAATCTTCGTTTTATCTGCTGCTGCTGTTTGCAGAAGGCTGCGAGGCCTTGCAAGGTTCCGGCCCGTGTTTGGGTTCTCCCTCACTGTGGCTGCTGAAAGTGGATGTAATGCTGCTGTGGCAGGTCCTCGTTTGCTTTCTTGGAGGAGACAGTGATAAGCAACCCGATAGTCGGCAGCATTCCTTATTTATTTCTTTGTCTCAAACCAGCACTGTCTTTCATTTATGGGCTAGGCTTGTCGTAACTCATGTATGCGGTAGAGCAGCCTTTGTGGTTGAAGTTATTGATGTTCATGTGTTCACCTTTTCCTCCTTCAGGGTATTTGAACATACAGTCGTGGCCTGAGAATATGACAGATTTCAGGGTGTTTTCTAACTTGGTTACTATTGGTGGAAGAGCTCTCTATAGGTAAGGTACTTCCTCTGTTGATGGAATAATTTTGTGTTAGTATTCAATGATTCTTTGTTCAGTAGCACAGAATGCAGCATTCTGCATTCCTGATGGGAAGGACATCATAAATGGATTTATTTTTTTTCTTTGTTCATTACCAGTATCTTTGCTAATCAGTTGTTTATAATGGATAATACCTTCTGAACATAATTATTTAAAAAGAAAAGTATTGGTTCATGGCTGTAGCTATTAACTCATTGTCTGGAACTTTTATGGTTTAAAATACCTTGTGAAAAAAAATAAAAGACACGAATAGTAGAACTTAGCCCCACTATTAGGAGTTTTTATGGTCACAGTTGGAAGTGCAGGCTCATGTGCCTGAAGAACAGTGCGGTTTTAAGAAGAGATAAAAGATAAATACAAAGAAGAACACTGAAATCACTGAGGTACCTTGCGGGTGGGGGTGTTTATGAGCTTTGTAGTGCCGTGTTTACCAGGGATGTTTCTGTCTGAAAACTCATTTGGAGAAACTGGTTCAAAGAGAAGAAGATGTGGTGAGAAATAATGGGGGAAGCACAAGGAAGGTACTGGAGTGAGATATATATGGAGAGATATATATATATACACAGCAACCCCTTGTTACGTGTTGTGGAGGTAAGTAAATCAGGCATGGGATTCTGCTGGCATCTTAAACAGCAACCTGAGCAGAATATGAATAGCAGTGAAACCTTGAGGTTGAATCACGGCATTCTGTTTCGAAGCAGCAAGTTTTATTTGGAACAGCTGGAAAACAATTACAGTCATTAAAATACAATAACTTAAAGGATGCCCAGAAACTGGATATTGTCTTCACTAATCTTCAGTCATAAAATATGTGCAGTCGTTTCCATGTTACAGAGAAAGTCATTTACTGTTCCTTTGATGAAAGAAGACGATAACCACATATTACAACAAAAGAAAAATGAAATGTAGAAAGTTGGCTGTAAAAATTTCCTTGAAAATAACAATTTCTTCCTGTATTACTTTCAATGACATTAATTTGATGCCTGTCAGAAGATGTTTGAATACATTTTGCATGACTTTGTCAGTTTCTCCTTAGCATATAAACAATCATAGTATTAATGCTGTTGAAAAAGAAATCTGAGTTTTATTCAGTTTTCCTAACAGCACATTATCTCAAAAAATCTGTTCATGGTTGAAATGGAACTACTACTGCTGGCCTCCTTGGCCCAGTGCTGCGAGCATCACAGCTTGTAGCATCTCAATTCTTACAGGACTCATCATTTTCTAGGCAGTAGAACTGGAGATTGACTCATAAAATATTTGTGTCACCCCAAAATAAAAGTCTTCTGACCAATTCTCAGCTTTTCCAGGGAGATCATCTTGCCACTAGGAACTAATTCCAGTGGGAAATTCACAGCCAGCTCTAGTAAGTTCTGCCTTTTGTAGCTAATTCCTGTTCTCTTACTTTTGTTCTCATCACAGTGGCCTTTCCTTACTCATCCTAAAGCAACAAGGCATTACCTCCCTGCAGTTTCAGTCCTTGAAGCAGATCAGTGCTGGCAACATCTACATAACAGACAACAGCAATCTGTGCTACTACCACACTGTCAACTGGACCAGCCTGTTCAGCACACCCAGTCAAAAGACAGTGATCCATCGCAATAAGAGGGCAGAGAACTGCAGTAAGTACCTGCTGCTCGGAGCACATCCTCTCCTCTATGGCTGGCTCACCTGGGGCAACGGGATGCAGTTACAGGCAGGTTACAGTGCAGAGAGCAGGTCAGAAACTCAGCTGATGTCTTTTGTTACTCCATGGATGTTAGTGGAGATGTGACCATTTACAGCATTTAAGGATTTGGGCCAGTCTGCCTCTGTAGGAAAATGAAAATTTTTAAGGCATGAACAAATGAAAGGGAGCAGAGAGAGCCCACTGCTTCCTTACCATGGTGTGAATTTTCCAGGTTAGCGATCCAGTTTCACAAATATGAATTCTGAAGGCTCTGATTGGAGTGTTCATGACTTTACAGACTCCAAAACTACAGCCCTTTCCTTATGAAGTGAGATTAGCTTATTCTGCTTCTCCTACCCTGCCTCATCCAAGTGGCCTTGTCTTAATCCAGAAAAGTAACTTTTGGGACTGATTTTGATCACTGACTTCCCCCTTTTTGTATTTGTCCTATCTGATAAAGAACATTACTTTTATTTGGGCCTAATTGTCTGTCAGGAAAGCTCACATGCCAGTACCTGGGCTGAGGTCACAGTACTGAAAAGTACTGAAAAGAAACCTTTGTAGCAGAAGAAACAATTTGGTTATATAGAAATCAGGCGGCAAATTGCACTAATACAAGCATATTGTACCAGCAATACAGCTAATTTTAAGCATCTCTTAGACTGCTAGCAACAGAGGAGATTCATTAAATTGTTGTATGCTTAAGTGATATTTCTGGGTTTTGTGCTTTGACCAGCCAAAAATGTTTTCTTTGGGTTTTTTTGAGCCTGTGATCCTGCTTTTAACTTAAGCTTTTATTTCTTTTTTTGTTGGTTTGTTTGGTTTCTTTTTCTTTTCTTTTCCTCTCCCCTCCCTTTCAAGTACTAATCTGATCTGCTTTGAAAGATTCTGTGACTGCACTCATCACTGTAATACAAGTGCACCTTCAGTGTTAGGTGAAACACAACGATAGCTTTGTCACTGCTGCTCAGTTACTTTTCTAATCCCTTATACCATGTAAGAGCTACAGGAAGTACAAAGTCTTGTGTGGTAGGTCTCTGTGTGGTTTTCTTGTGGGGTATTATTATTAATAATAATCTTATTGTCAGGCTGTCTCTTTTCATGCAAGTTAAAAAAGTGAAGGTTAAAAAATGCCACTTGCTGTCAATGTAGATCAATGTGTAATGTGATCAAAGAAGGCTCTGTTTTCAACACACCCAACTCTATCTTGTTCTGATTTAGTTCAGTTGCTCAACATGGATGAGCTTTGCATCGTTGTCTTAATGGCTTCCCTTCTATTATTTTTCTTTCTTTCCACCTCAAGGCTTTTTCTTTCCTTTGAGTTCTTATTTTCTTTGAGTTCCTCTGAGGGTGAAGAATATTTGAACACTGAATAAGGTCAGCCTTGCAAGGGGAAAGCATGTGTTTGCTGGAACATTCAGGTCCCTTGAAATTTGGAGGAAAGCTCCTGACTTCCCATGAATAACAAAGCCTTCAGTCTTGCCAACTGGAGCATTTAGGGATAACTTGTGGTTGCAGCGTGCAGTCTGTTTTTTCCTGCCCCCCAATAGAAAGCCAGCTATGAAAAACAGTGTATTAATTGGCAAATGGAGATGCTGCCAAGAAGAAGAATGACATCTTCCCAGGGATGGGGCACTGCTATTTGCTTTCCCCTGCAGAGTTATAGGATCAGTTGGTGAGGAACCACCTAGTTCTGTGCTAGCAGGCTAGTAACAAGTATACTTTTTATGTCAGGATTGCAGAATTGGCCCTTCAAGATTTCCCATAAGGAATTCCTTGGACTGATGGAAGTCTGAAGAAGCACAAGGTCTTGATGACCATGCAAGAGTCACTGGGGTTATATTCCGAGATCCTGGGGGTCCCATCTTTCGAGGAGATACGTGAACTTGTGAACCTTCTGTAGAGCACAGGTTTCCTCTCTACCATATGCAAAACTGCTGACCATGGGAGAAAAATTGTGCTCTTGGTGCCTTGTGTCTCATACAGTAATGATTATTCTTTGCTTCAAGCTCTCTATGACTTACCATATGTTAGAAGACAATGGGAAATCACTCAGAGGTAAACTTTGTAAGGTGCTTTTTCCTTGCATGGGATAGTGTCCCAGTTGTTTAACTAGTTTTGAGAGCTTGGGGACATAGCTTAACACATTAGTTTGGAAGATATTCCCGTATTAGTTGTCAGGACTCCTTTGGCACATACCTCTTTGCCCTTTCCTGGGAGTGCCCTGAAGTTTGAGTCCCTTGGAAGTTGCCACAGCTACTGAAACATGGGCTTCCAGGGCAAATAGAAACTTGGATGTGCTGTCTCACAGCCCTGACACTGTATGTTTTGTCACTACACTTGCACACAAAGAGAAAATGTAAACTTTATTTCACTTCTAGCTTGCTGAGGATTTGTTGTAATAGAGACTCGTCATTTTCCAGGAAGAAAAATACTCCTGAAGACAATTTAGGAGATTTAGCACCATGGGAATCTTAATGAGGAAAACAAATCTCATTCATTTCATTTCAGTAAGTCACAATGTCAGCTACAGTGTCAAGGGCCCTTTTAAAAGTGGACTCTAACCTGTGTTCATTAAACAGACTGTGTATAATGAACATAGGCCAGGGACCAAGTGACTCCAGTCCAGCTCCGATGGCAGTACAATCCTAACAGGGAACAGTGGTTTCCTCTCTCTGTGCACCTCTGTATGAATCAATTGATTAATGTTTTGTGGCCTCGTGAGGGTGAGCATTACCTGAGAAGAGCTATCCTGCTGCTTCAGCTCTGCCTGTCAGTCGGCACCTCTCGAGGGTTCAGTGGGCTCTGCTGCAGTTTGGATGTCTAACTGACATCTTCACAATCGCCTGGAGTAAGGCAGCACTGTTCCTTAGCGCCAGGTGCATTCCTCCAGCATCCTTTGAAGCATCTGTCATTTCCAGGGCAGGCCAACAGACTAGGGTTTCGGAGAGTTTTCCCTGCATCTTCCCCTGCCTCAGTGTCTGGGATCTGAGGGCAAGCCCCTAGGGCTTCCATTTCTGCCTTTCATATTTTGCCTGTTCTAGACACTGATTCTGCAGATGCTTGGGCATGTGCCCATGCCTCTTGAGTGACAAGTAAGTCTCATCCGAATGGGGAAGGGAAATGAATAAGTAAATGTTGCAGGATCAGCATCCATCCTCTATGGCAGAAAGACTGTCTCTTTGCTTACTTAGTAACTAGCAGGGTGTGACTTGTTAATAAAAATATCTACTAAAGATTTTTTTTCACATGCTTTCCAGTCAAGAAACCAGTCTATACCATGATAATTATTACTACCGCTTTCAGATACGTTTACTGTTACTTCTTTGTATATTTTGAGTCACTGTCAGTTTGAGTTTGTTTTTTCCACTACCCAGTGATTGTTAATGGCTTAAAACAAGTAACAGCAAATGTTTTCTATCAATGTGTAGCTTTTCTGAAAACTTATGTGAGAGTTTCCAAGATTTTCTAGTCCCCATCGTATTTCAGTGACTTTTACGATCTATCCCAAGATGATGGTGTCTTTTCCATACCATTTATTGCTGTGTTCGGTCAACTCTATACATCAGTGAGGAAATACTGAAAAATTGCTGAGGGAGTAAAATTTTTGGGGAAAAATTTGGTCTATATTAATGCTTCATCTTTGAGATAACATTCACATGACAGAGTTTGGCAAAACTCTGATTTTGTCTTTTTGATGAAGAAGACGGAGACAATAGACTTCAGCCAGTGGAAAATGTTACAAAATTATCTAACATGATACAAAATATACTTTATTCTCCTGATACTCTCAATTATTTAATCTTGCTGTTTATGCCACTTGTTAACAATGTTGAAATAGTCACCAAATACTTCATTACCTCCAAGATGGCTTTTCCAAATGGTGGTTAAAAGCCTAGGGCAGACTTCCCCTTTTTTGTAGAATGTTGAAAATACAGGAGAAAAACATATGTGTGTTTTTTTAATAATAATAAGTACTCCATAAACCCTAGGATGCTCTACTGCTTTGTGTCGTCTTTCTAACATTGTCCCATGCAGGGACTTGAGTGTACCTGGAGAGAATGTGACCGACCTCTCCTCCACCTTCCATATGCACATTCAAGGATAGAAATATCAGTATCCAAGCTTGTGGACATGGAAGAAATCACTGTCGTGATCACCAAGGTGGTGTGTGACCACCTTGAGTCTTCTGAACTGTGTAGACCCTAAAAGACGCCCAGGTTTGGGGGCAGGTTGCAGGAGGAAATTTGAGGGCAAGGGACAAGTTGAGGCACCAGTGCAGTCTGATGGTGTCCCCCGAGGTTGTTTAAGTGCTCAGATGGCAAATGGGCATCTTCAAACTGATAAGCCACGTGGAGATTAGTTGGAGAGCATTTATCTAAAATGCTCTCATCTAGTGTAGGCTTTAACTGTCTGCTACTATAGACTGTAATGTTAAACACTGTGCATAAAACTCACTTTGTTATGAACATTATTAATGCAGAATGAGTGACTATAAAAGTTATCTGCCAGAGAATGTGCTCTGGTAGTTAGATTTTACCCTTGCTCCATGCTGAAGTGAAGAATACACCTTTTTTTCCCAGCATGGGTTTTTTTGTGGAACAGTCAGAGGTGACTCATGTGAAATATGAGTGCACAAAAAAATAAATGCAGAAAAAAGTGTTCTTTTATACAAAGTTATTTAAATAATTCTTTCAGCTTTAGTGACACCTGCAGTGTAATGTGAAACCTTTCCAGGCAAAGGTTGTTTTAAATGGGTTTGTTATGAATTATATCAGTTCACCCACCAATCAACAACTTGAATAAATTAATTATCAGGCATGATGCAAAGCTAATTGAAGTCTGCCGGAGTTTTTCCATTGAGTTCATAGGGCTTTGAATCTGGCCCATACATGTATAGCCAAATAACAATAATTTTTCTTTTTTAGTAGCTAATTTTCCTGTGTTCTGCCTGGATTGGGAAAAACACTGAACCTTCCTGTGTCTAATCTGTGTGACCCCATTAATAAAGAATGATCCCTTCTTCTAAAACTCCTGATGAAAATGAGTTCCTGTCAGGAGCATTCCTGTTCTTTCCTTCCTCATATAGCTGTGTGATATGCTGGAGCTTCAGAACATGCTCAGCTCATGGAAATGCCAAATAACGTGTCTAAAATTGAAGCATTTCTTTAGCCCTCCTGATAATTAAAGAAGAGGAGGACAAGTGTAATGGGTTTTTATAAGTTGTCAAAACAACCACTCCCTTCTTGCCAAGATTCATTTATGAAAACGTTTCAATGACTTAGAAATAAGCAGAAAGAAATAGTGGATTTTTTTGTTTGTATTGCTTTTTCATAGACTACAGGCACAGTGTTAGCTAGATTTCAATAGGGCAATCATGATTTTTTTAATTTAAAAGCTCCCTTTTTATTTGCATAAGGGTTACTCAGTATGTTTTCTGAGCTATCTTGTAATGCTGTCACTTGCTGTTTGAAGGGGTATTTTAGTGCATCACTGTGTGTGTGTAAATAAATCCCGATTAGTCTGAGTAATCTGACAGCTGAGAACAATGAAAATAAAGGAAATCACTAGCAATAAATTTAGATTTACCAAAAAAACGTGAGAAAGCAAATAGGAAACTGCCTTTACATGATGAGTAGGGAAAACAACATGAGAAGAATTAACAATATTCTTAAAATGTAAAATGAGAAGAAAGAGATCTCCAAACCAAGCTGGGGTTTTTTTGTTGCATGACAAGTACCTAAAGTGAGTCATTGATTAGAAAACAAAACTATTCATATAAAAAGTTTGCTCGATTAGAACTGGGATAGTTTCTGGGTTTGGGCTTTTCCCTTCTTTTTTTTTGTTTTTATTTGCTGATACAGTTTAAGGCTGAAGCTGTGTGTGAATCCCAGGTGTCCCTGTTGAGGCAGGGCTCAGTGTCAGTCACACATCACCATGAGACTGGATGAGATCAAGGGAGACTGGCAGAGCAGGCATGAAGTGCTGGAGGCTGCTCTGGGGGAGCACTCGAGTGTGCTCTAAACCCTCAGGCATGACCGGGGTTCCTCTGAAATGACCAACTCTTTCTGGGTGCTCCTGCAGTCAGTGAACATGAAACAGGCCAAAACTGCCCTTTAGTACCAAGTCAGTGCACCTCCTGAGCTGTACTGCACAAAGCCAGCACCAGACTGAGATATGCCTGAAATGTCTATAAAGTAGGTGCAGAAGGAAACTGGGGGCTACATCTGCAGCATTTGCTAAAGCAAAGTTTTTACCTGATTCCTCTGATTTCTGTGAAGTTCAGTCAGCAGCATAGTGGAACTACTGGTATCTGATAGTTGTTATAAAAATGTTGCTATGCTTAAAAGAAGTTAGCGTAAGGACAGTAATAGAAAGCTGAATTTTGTGTCTCTGCTCATGCTGGCTGTGCTGGTGTGGTTCCTTTGCAGCAGAAGGGCTGCTGATTCACAGCAGAGCCCAGGGAAGAAGGATAAGGCATGTCTCTGAAATGCCCTGCTGAGTAGCTCATGTCCCTCTTGCTGTGCTGGAATCTGTGATAATTAATACAGTTTAAAAGATATTAAATGACCACCTGGAATAACTCCTAAATTTAATTATTTTCTGTTTGGCTGTACGTGATTTGAGCTTTGAGGCAAAAGGAAAATGATAAAGATACTTCCGAATACCTTTTGGCTGTTGGCATTAAAAAAGTCTATCTGACATAAAAAGAAAAAAAAAGAAAAAATTAAACTCCAGCCTTGATAAAACGTGTGCAGACTTTTCATATGTGAGGTTATTTGTGGTGTATGAATAAGACAGTAATAATAATACTCCTCCTTTACCCACGAATGACATGTCTTGCACAGCAGAGCCGTGCAGGGTCAGTGGCAGTGCAGTACAGGTGGGAAGCATCCCGGTGGATCTCTTGTTCTTGGGGCAGTTTGCGTGCAAGGGCTGGAGGACATGAAACCTTTGACTGCTTCTTATGCTGCTTGTAAAAGTATAAAGGTGAAATGTCCTTTTTTGGCAGTGAATTATGAATGTGTTGTAGGCAGCAAACCAAACAATTAGATGAGGATCTGCCGTTTTCAATCTCAATAAAGCAAAATGTCCTATTGCAAGAAGGAAGGAAATGGAGAAGCTTTACTCCTCTTGCCTGCGTGTTACGTGGGCTAGGAGAGAGACCATGCATACAGTTTTGGTGTATTTTTATCTAAGAACTGTTTTCTGATAAGGGCAGTGGTCAGAAAGCAGGGTGGCAGGGCCAGGCCAGGCGGTGTGTATCAAAGGGAAAGCACCATGCCAGTGTGAAGTGGACCTCCTGCATGTCAGTGGGCAAAAGGAGGGGCAGGAATTTCCTGGTAGGAAATAGGAGAGGACATGGGCCAGGCATGCTGTATTAGATCAGGAAGATGTGTTTGACAAACAGGGTGCCAACATGCAACAGTGCTGCGCGCTGGAAAGCGGCAGTGGAGGAGCAGTTCAGGAACAGCGTGTGCTCCTGTACAGTCAGCTGCTGTGAGAGGCACTGTGCTTCAGTGGCGGACGTTCCATACTCTGCAGAACAGAATAACCAGTTTTAGATCATGCCTTGGAAATCAGAAAGCATCTTTCTGCTGGCTATCCTGTGATTTAGAAGGGCTTTGTGCTTCTCAGGTGATAAAACTCAGTATACTCTTCAGTTGTTCAGGTAGACTGTAGTAGACAGTACCTACCTGCACTGTTCCAGCCTGCACGGGGGAGACAAACCCACCAAGTATCCTGAAAGGAGAAGAGGGTTTGTTTTTTCCTGTCACCCAGCTATGCTGCTGCACTGAAGGAAGTGTGGAAAAATAGTTTATGAAGAACAACTGCCTTTTTATTTCATATAAACCTGCCAAAGCGGTTTTTTTGCATTTTACAGAAAGATTCTCTGTTGATTTTATAATTTCTTCTCTTTAAATGTGTGCTGGGGGTGTACAGTTGCTATTTTATACATGTATTCAGTTTGTGTGTGTGTTTGTTCCCAACTGTTCATCTTCCTGCTACAGCATTGGAGGGGGTGTTAAAATTCTCCCAGCACACCTACTTTTAATTTTTATTTGATACTTCCCTTAAGTTGTTTCCAATGTTTTAAAAAGCAAAGAGTTGCCATCTCAGATATTTCAGATCTTTGGTGGTTTTAATTTACTCAGCCCAGCGTGTAATCCATTTGTGTGAACCATTTCATAGTGGAAAAGGGAATTCAAATTAAGAGATCTATCCTTTCACATGCCAGGGTTTGGCTGAAACTGCACCCTGACTTTCTTCAGATGTTGGAGAGAGAATGTGTTTTCTTTTGTTCTTTGCTCGTTTTCTCCATCTGTCACGTTATGTAGATATTTACATAGAGAAGGATTTGTATAAAATAAAAACACAGACTTACATTCTTGGGAATGTTAATTGTTTATTTTGGGAGTTTTAATAGAAAGGCTCTTTAGCTCTTCAGTTCTTCAGGTGCTTTTGCAATAATAATTTAAAAATCACAGTTAATGATGACTTTCCTTCAACTTTTTCCGCACCATCCGTAAGTTTTATTTCAGGGAGTCCTCAATTCACAGGTAATGTTTTATATTTTAGTTTAATTGACCGTTTGGGGGTTTGGACAATTGATTTTTCAAATCCTTTAAATTTTTGGCATTTACCATGTCCTGTGTCAGGGAATTCTGCAGGTTGATCTATACTTTCTATGGAGAAAATCTCAGTTTTGAACCCTATTGGATTCCTGTCTCTTTGAATGCCCGTGAGGGACTTGGAAGAAGCAGTGAACAATTGTTTCATGCTTACTTACCTCCTTGTCATTCAGGATTTTATAGGCCTTTATCATGTCCTTTCTCACCCATCTCTAAGGCTGCTTCTCTCTTTATTCCTGGGATAGAGGCTCTTCTCTGGTTTTGATCATCCTTGCAGCACTCTCTTAAACCTTTTTCTCAGTCCATTTTTTCTGCAAGGAGCAAACCAGGAGTGTGTACAGCATTCCAGCTGGGAGTGCACGGCGTGTTTCTGTCGTGGTGTGGTGGTGATTTTCTGCTTCTTCTCTGTTCTGCGTCTAGAAAATCTGAACATCCAGTTTACTTTTCCAAGTACGGCGGAATGCTGATGACATGTTTTCCTTTGGGTTTCGGAGGACTCTGCACTAGTGACAGTACCCTCTCTCTCTGCAGCTGCCGATGGAATGGTGTGTAATGAGTTGTGCTCGAGCGATGGCTGCTGGGGGCCGGGGCCAGACCAGTGTCTCTCCTGCAAGCGCTTCATCAGGGGAAGGACCTGCATAGACTCCTGTAACCTCTATGATGGGTAAGATACTCCCCCTTGCACTTTCCCTTGAAGTTGCTGATTATGTTCTTCAGGACTTTAATGAGTAAGTTATTTTGGGTTTATATCAGTCAATATCTGGCTCCGTTGCCAATATTACTGATTTTGAGTGAAATATGATGTGGGATAAGATTTAAGGGTTTCTAAATCTGAACTCGTGTAGAAAGCTTTCCCTGGTATTCTGCTGACTAAAATTTTCAAAAGTTTTTTGCATTGCTTGCTGGTTATGTGAACAATGTGATTTAGGTGCAGACTTACAAAAAACCTCAGCATTTAGCCCTACTTAAATACTGACACCCCTGTTCAGAATCATTCCATTATGGTCAGATGAGTTAGATTAGGCGTGTGATAAAGAAATTCTCTGAACAAGAACTCCAGAGTAGGAAAACCCACTCTCTTTTCCATAATGCACTCTGTAATTGTACACACAAATATAAATAAAGAAAACCCAACATGAGTTTTTCACCCTTTTCCCTCTGCTGCTTATGCTGGGGGAATGCCTACAGACAGCACAGCCAAGGTGGCAGAATCTGCCTTATGACAGAAAAACAGAACTGAACTGCCTATATTAGCTGAAGCAGCAGAAATTCATGATTAGGCTGTTGAGGGAAACAGGTGGAATTTCCCTTCCTGTGTAACAGTACAGCGAGGTCCCACACATTTCTTTCAAAGTCAAGATAAAAACCCTTAAATTATTTAAATTCTTTTTTTAAGCTCAGACTGTTAATTGAAAGTAACTCTGTGGTTTCGTTCTCCTTTTTTTCCTGCCTTGGATGCCAACTCACGTGACTGTTAGGGAAAGAGTACTGAATGAACTCCCATAAATACTCTTCTATCTGGAAAAGGCATGCAAAAAATATCTTGCCAGAGTCCAGTTTTATGTGCTTGAAAGCTCCTCTTCTCTCCTTCTGCCTTGCACCCCAATAAAAAGAGGAGTTGCAAACCACAGTTGTATTCTCATATGCACTGGAATATAGTGGTCCACACTTTGTGGCTTGCTGCCATGAAGCCTGTCACAGTAAGATCATGAGGAGACTCTCGTAGCCAGCACTCAAGACAGGATATTCTGTTCTGTATCGATCAGTGGATGGTGTTTACACTTTCCACAGGCTCAGTTCTATCCTAAATATTGGAAACATTTATAGCCTGGGCTTGGGGAAAAGCTTTTTGTTTGCATGAGAACTCTGCATATTCATGTTGTTGGGCAGCAACAGTTCTTCAGGGTAGGGCCAGCTGTATTTGACATCCCTCTGAGCCCTCAACAGGAACAATCCACCTCCAAAGTCAGAGAAGGGTGAGCTCCCTTGCATCACTTGAGCGAGTTTTCCTCAGCTTGATACTAATGTCCTCAGCAGGTCCTAATGACTCTGGAGGAGTCCTTCACCCTTTACCTGGACTAGAGCCCACTAACGTGAGCACGCAGCACATCTTTAACTGATTAATGCAAATACTTTAACTGGTTCATGCAGTGAGATGGGATCCATCTGCAAAGCTTCCATTGGTCCAGTCTGAGGTAGTTAGAAAGATTGTCCTTAGCAGGTGAGAAAAAAGGTGCTCAGCTGTTAACTCATGTCAACCTAGAAGAAGGTGGGATGAATTGTGTTGAGAGGGTGCTGGAGGTCTGTGGTGAGGGGCAACTGGCAGCTGAAATGTTTGAAGGAAGAAATCCAACCTGCCATCACTACTTTTTCTTCCGTCCCTTATAAGTGGTTAATAAAAAAAACAAAAGTTTCTTCTGTGCTAGTTTCTTGTGAATAAATGACAAAAAGGATTTGTTTTGACAATTTACAGATTCAGACCTCAGTCTAGAATTGTTGTTGAAAACATTACAAGCCTTTTGGAGAATGGGCTTTAAAACAAGAGTGTTTCATCAACCCTCCCATGTGGCAATTCTATGGACGAAATTCGAGAAATGAGCTATTTTTTTCCTGTTAATGAAGTCTGTATTTCTTAAGGGAAGAGAGGGAAAAAACCGCTGGTGAACAAGATGTCATCCGCTTCACCTGGCTGTGAGTGAGGTGCTGCTGGGCGTTGTTTCCAGGTGGTGTGAAGCAGAGTGCTGGTGATGGTGGGATTGGTCTCAGCTGGCACAGCCTCAGCACCTGAAACCAATTCCCTCAGGTGATGAGCAGCCATTTTGTCCCCGTTTCAGTCTGAAGTTGGTTTTCTCCTGACCTGCCCGAAAAATCTCTTCCCAGGGAATTTCGAGAATTTGCAAACGGTTCTGTCTGTGTGGAGTGTGATCCCCAGTGTGAAAAGATGGAAGAAAACATGATCACGTGCTATGGACCGGTAAGAACAAAATTTGTCGTAGTAACTTGTAGAAGTGTGCTAAAGTACAAGTCATTTCGGCTTACAGACTTTAAAGCAGCTGTTGCAAATCAGCATTAAGGAAAGCAGAAAACAGGCATATTCTGTGTGTAGAGGAGGAACTCTTCTCATCTTAAATTGGTGCTGGGACTAAATTTGCTTGGATCAGTCTCCTTTAGATCTAAGGAGATCTTTTTCTTTCCTTTCCTGTGTTGTCTTAGTGCTTTAGTGGTACAGATGCACAAAATTTTTGCAGGCAGAAAGCATGCAGTTGTGATTTGAGTGCCCTCTTTTATGCCTGTTTTCATTCTTTATAAACTCAGTTCTGTCCTGTTCTACTACAGCTTCAGTTGAGCAATTTTTTTCTTTCCAAGTGTGGGAATTTGTCTCAATGTCTCAGTTTGAACAACATGCTGGGGAGCTTTTTGTACTTAGGTTAGGCTTCAAGTTCTTTTGATAGATAATGTATATCGTGCATCCTAAATGCGTGTTAACTGTGTCTCCCACCTCTGTAATGGCCAGTAAATCTTTTTTCAAAGATTATTTCTCATTTGTGAGATAGAAGTTGTCTCTTTCTTTTAGTTTTCTGTTAATTGCCAAGACTAAAAGTCACAAGTATCCTGGGAAAGAGTTGTGTTTTAGGCTCTTGATCATTGAGAAAACTTAACCCATAATTGATTTGCTTATTTTTGTGACTTACTAAATGGAAGAAAAACAAAAGGCATCATCATTTCTGTTACAATACTGTCTTTTCTGGAAAACATCCATAAAGCAAGAAGCTAATGTTTCAGGTGTTCAAATTTGGATTTGTAGCAGGCTTATGGACATAAAATCCTAGACCAGTGCTCAACCTGAACACCAGATTTGGTTATACACTGGCTTGTCATCACAGCTTTAATATTTTACATTATCCAAGAGCCTTGGTTCATAGTTTGTAACAGTTTAGTCTAAATATGTATTAAGAAGGAGGAGACCTTGTAGTTCTTCAGTGTTTCTGTGACCAGAATCCACATGCAAGATGCAGTGTGGAAAATATTTCTGCAGTGCAGAGGTGGGGGAAAGGCTACTTCAGTGGCTTTGCCAAAGTGGTTCAGTATTGAATAGTGTTGCAGGAAGTTTCTCAGAGTTAAAGTGGGCACGAAGTTCATTGTGTTAAGCACACCAATAATATTAAGAAACCTATTTAGGAGCTGGAGTTTAATCTTGGTCTCTACGGAGTAAGTTAATGGTGGCAATCACCAGAATTTATACATCTGTTGTTCCTTATCAGAGGCTGGAACCGTACAGGTTCGTTGGGAAAAGATGCTATTACAATTGTTGCTGAGTGTGCTGTCAGTCTAGGACCTGCAAGTTTAGTGCAGCAGGAAAAGAGACAGTAACTTGAATGCACTGCGTTTCTTTCTTCTGCTCTCTCCAGGGACCTGACCACTGCACAAAGTGTTTCCATTTTAAGGATGGTCCAAACTGTGTGGAAAAATGTCCTGATGGCTTACAGGGGGCAAACAGCTTTATTTTCAAGTACGCTGATGAAGATCGTGAGTGCCATCCCTGTCATCCGAACTGCACCCAAGGGTAAGTGCAAATTCTGTGCAGTGAGCCATCCTATTTGCTGTTCATAGCACATGATGGTTTACTTACAGGCTGGCTTAGTAAAGCACTTGTCCCACTCCTGAAAACAGAGTGTGCAGCAGCAGTTTAATCTTCATTATCAGGTCTCTCATGACAGTCAGGTTCTAGTCATAAATGTCCAGCAGCTTATCACAAAAAAAGCTTACACCCTTTTGAAAACCGTAGAGAACAACTGTTCACAGCAATGCCCTTAGCTTTCCTTCTAGCTACCACTGGTTTGTAGCAAATGCTGCTATTTCACTTACCGTAGGCCTGCAAAATGACTTTATTATTTGCTTGTTGACAGAATCTCCACTCCTTGGTATTGGTGAATAAGCCAACAGCACTACTGTGAGACAAAAGTGTTGCTTCTCTCTTTTTCCTACAGGAACTGATGCAAAGGGTTTGTCTGAAACCAGATTTTGTACAGGAGTGCGAGCCTGAGCGTGAATTTCTCAAATCCTGTCTATATGCCCAGAATAATTTTTTCATTTGGAATTACACAGCCTATGTGTCTAAGTCAGAATTAAGAATCCATGCAACAAAATAACAGTAGCCACATACATACCTACAGTTTTGCACCTCCCACATAAGTTATGAATGCCTTTTCCATGGGACAGTTGGTGGTGTCCAGCATACAAAGAAAGGGAGAGGCAGCCAGGGGAAAATAGAAAAAACATCAGCCAGCAAAATAATCTTCAACAAGAGGCTCTTATTGTTTAGCAGCTAAAATTGAACCAGTAAATTATTCAATGTAATCTTGATGTCAACAGCTGTTGCCATTCAAAATGAGACCTTTTGCTGGTTTTGCAAATCTAATTACAATACAGCCATTAGGGAAATGAAAGGGAGATCTCAGAGACACAGCCAGGATCTGTTACAGATTTGTCTTCCCCTCCCCTCAGACCCTTTAAATCAGTTATGCAATAAGAAAAATGCTGCTACCGTGGAAGAAGAGTGTAAGAATGATATGAAAAGATGAGCTCACTTCAGGAGCTCTGGTCCTGGCTTTCATAGATGGAAGAAATGCTAATTCTGATCTAATCCTTCAAGCCCAGCTAAGTATGATGCATTTACTGTCTGCCCAGCATAGGCAGGGCCTTGCTGCTCTGCTGGCCTCCGGGAAGCAACACTTCTTCCCATTCCCTCTTCCTTTCTGAGGAGTTGTAACTGACCCAGCTATTTCTAGTGTTTGTGGCACAAGTGTGGTTCTCCTAGACCAGGAAGAGAGGAGAATGTTTTCCGTACCTTTCCACTTCTCTGTATGTACCTGTCTTTTGTAAGTGATTGTTTTTATCTCCCTGGATAGAACAGGGTCAAGAAGAGAGGCTTTTAAGTCTCGTGCTGTAAATCTGGCATTCTAGTTCATAAACAAATAGGAAGGGCATTAGGCAGTTGTAAGTGACCTTGCCAGTATCCATTGGCAAGCCTTGGTGACATGGGGCTCCTTTATGTTGTCATTTAATCATTGGACTTTCAGCTTTCCCTTTTTTTTATTTTCCCCTGCTGATAAGGTTTCATTTAAAATTGTGTGCCGATCTCCAGAGAAAGAATAAGTAAAAGGCCCAAAGGTTACATATGCCGAGGTGTGGTTGTCTCCCAAATGAGGAGCTATCCCTCTTCATGACTCTACTACTCCTCATAGAAATCCTCTTCCTCTTTATTAAAGAGTTAATATGTCTATTCATAGGTATTTTATTACCCCTCATAAAAACAACACCCTCCTCCCTCAAGTCTGGGTAAGCATGGCTATTCTTTTCTAGAATATCTAGGAAATCCTAAAGACTTTGGGGCATGTGATAATGAAGCTGTTAATGACTGTCCAGGATGTTTGGGATTTATGGGTTGTCCATCTTCTTGTCGACATTGTCAGGGGCTAAATATGCCCACAGAGAAGAGGGAAATCAGTTAATCTCTCTTGTTTTTACCTTCAATGCTGAATTCCTTCAATGCTGAATTCTCTAGTTTCTTATCCTTCCTTCAGAAATTAATATTTAAATTCCCCTCAGTCATGATTCTTCAGTTGTGGTGGCAACACATCTGGATATTTGGCTCACAACTGAAAGGTAGAGAGAAACCGTAATTCTGCTTCATCTACTGTGCCAGTTCTCCTTGCTGTCAGATCAAGTGCTGGAATGAAGCCAGTGCCCTCTCAGTACAGCTTGGATACCCATCAAAAAGTGTTGAGCTGCTGCAGAGCGGTGCTCCCAGTGCAGTGTTAATCTCGTTTGTTTGGTGCTGCTCTCTGTGAGTCAGCCTGCCTGATAAAATGGGTTGTTCTCATCCATTGTTTCTCCTCCTCCCCACCAGTTGTCACCAAGGAAGATCTCTTCTGTCCCACCTCTGCTCCCTGTGAGCGTTCTGCCATAATTCCATCATGGCACTTGCAGAGGATTGCTTTACAGCCTGGAGGGTTAGCTTTGATAGTGCCATTCTCCTCCCTTATTCAAGTGTAATGACTGCTTCTGTTGATAGGTGTGTCATTATCCAGCCCTGTTAATGATCTTGCATTGACCAAGAGAACTGTCAAACAGTGACTTCCTTGGATGCAACAACTGTGCTCTTGGCCTGGCATCCCCATGATAACTGAAGCCAGTTTGGAGCAGATCTGAGGCATGTGGGACAGCTATCCTATTTGATTCGAGAGAGTTGGAAAGCATTTGGCATCTCTTCTCACAGGGCTAGCCAAAATGGAACACTTCCACGGGAATAAAATACTAATTATGTAATAGCATGTGACAGTCTGCTTCGTTGCTGGGCAGGACACCAAACGGGAGATCTCACTGGACACCTCCCCTGATCATACAAATGCATTTTGCCGCACAGATTTTTCAAGGAAGTGCATTGCTTTTCACCAAAAAAGTTATTTTCCTTCTAAGCCAAGACCAGAGAAGTCATGGGAGCCTTAGCAACACAGGTGTGGTCCTGAAGGGATTTGAAGGCACAGACACTATTTTGCCCCTAAAGCTTAGGTGTATATTTAGGAAGACATTATGAATTCCAGATGAGACAATTTTAAGACTCCAGTCCCAAATCCTCAAGCTTTACTGGGAGCGTTACTTTTATTTAAGGCTCTAAAATAATTCGAATTTTTTCAAAGCCTTTTAGTTCTTTAATACCTTGAGGTCGTGTAAAGAGAAAATGCCACCCATGTTTCCCAACAGATTGCTTTTAATTTAGTGAGAAAATAGGCATTTTAGCAAAAGGTTAAAAGGGGTAGCATACAACCAAGACAAAGTATTTCACTGAAGTATCCAGCACTTACCAACTCCTAGTAAACATAACCCATCAGTTTTAAGTTACCCAAAATATTAGGAAAACAAAAAGAGTAAAGAAAGGAAAAGATGAAGAGAAGAAACGGGAGTAAAGAGAGAGAGAGAAGGAGTAAAGTAAGAGAGTAGAACAAAACAATTAGAAGAGTCCACCAGAGAGTCCTGTCGAAGTCTGGGGCTTCGCATGGCAATGGCAGTCCCAAGAAAAAAGGCAAGCTGGAGCTCCTGTATTTATGGGCTTAGGCCACTGTGGCCACCCCTCCCAGGCCACTGGCCACTCAGTGCCCTCCAGTTGGATGACCGCCACAACTGAGGTTTCCTCCTGCACAGAGGAATTCCATTTATGCCGTTTAAAATCAGTTTTGTTTATTTCCAGTGACAAAGATTTTTGAGAATTCATCTGACTAGAAATGGCTTTGCTACTCCACGTCTGTGCACAGCTAAGACCCCACCTTTCAACCTTAAGGAAAGTTGATGAAACGCAATATTTGGCAGAGGAAAAAAGGATTGTTTCAGGAAAAAAACCAGTTGTTACTCCAGTTTTCAAAACTTGGCATTTTAACTCAGTATTTTCTATCAGAGGTCAAGTATCTGTAGGACTAGGATGAGCTCCAAGAGTAATTTTATGTATAAGCTGTATTGAACTGTTGTAAGGTACTGAATATATCATTAATAAATTGGCATGTATCAGTTAACCAGTTCATTTTACAGAGCGAACTTGGAAATGAAAATATCATCCAGGCTCCAAGCAGAAGGAACCCCTGGGAGAGAATGGGGTACCAGTGTGATTTATGATTGTGTCATGCCTGTACTTGTATGGGTCAAAAATCCTGAAAACAAGGAATTTCCTTCCAGAGGAAAAATAACGGATGGCTTGGTGGTGCAAAATACCTTATTAATAGATATTGCCATGACTCACACAGTTTCGTACTTCATTGCATGGAATCAGGACAGTCAGTCTGGGAGGAAACAGGAAGCTGCTCAGCATGACTAGGAGTAATGCAAATTGCACCTGGACAGAGTTTTCTCTTTGGGAACGGCAAATTCACTGGAGAAGATTACAAGTTTAAATAAAAATCAGTGGTACTTTAACTTGGACTGGGTGAGGCCCAAACAGCTCTCTCTTCTGGGATTCAAGTCCTGTCCTCCAGAGCAAGAGCGAATAAATGTGCTGTTGTGAAGTGACTCCAAGACAACAGGCTCTTGATGTTAGTCTGCCGGTTATCTGATCTCGTAACAGGCACTCAGACCTTAATTTGAAGATGCCTTACTTTTTATTTATAGCAAGAGTCTGAGCTCAGCTTTTCTTGACCTGCTAGTAAATGGAAGATCTGAACAACTTTTTTTCAGCCTCCTTCATTACTGAACTGGTTTTCTGCAAATTGCTGAGAATGCCATGAAAGGAAGAGAGATTGGATGTGTCTGAGACAGGTTAGAATTCAGACAGTCCTGAATTCTGAAGTCCTGAAGCCCAGGACAGCTGAAATTTCAAAGAAGTCACATCAAGAGTTCTCTTTATTAAGTTTTTTAACTGTGTTTAAATCATCCCCTTATGTTTATGCATTATCTGGTCACCTGCGTATTTAATGAATCCTTTTTATGACTGCACAGTTGCTGGAGGAAACAATTGTTGAGGAAATCCTTACTGTTTGTATTTGCAAGTCAGAGTTCTTCTGTAAAAATAAAAATTCAAGTAAACAAACAAGGGCCAAAGTTCACTCTGTCTGCTCTCCCTGATGAGCAGGAAATTGAATTCACTGACTTTATTTTATAATGGCAGAGTGATAGCCAATTTAAATGCAGCAAGAGCCGATGAGTGGCAAGTGATGGTGAAGTGGAAAGAACATCTCCTGGGAGCGTATTTGAACTCTCTCAGATTTTTGACATGGATACCCCTCCATCAAAGCTAGCCTGAAAGCAACAGACTTTAAAAGAGTTGGGGATCATACCTTAAATTTAAAGTGCCTCAACAGAAGTGAATTTCAGTCTACTGAGGTGTCAGATCACTTGCTCCTGTACAGCCAAAGAGCTCTGAGATCTTATTAAAGAATTGAAATAAGTGGTTTGGTTTCCTTAAAATGCTGAGGGCTAGATACTCCCCATGGCTGACAAGGTTGTATCTGGGCATGCAGCGCTGAAGGGTGTCAGGTTGTCTTTAACTCTAAAACCTGAGGTCTCTGAGAATCCTAGCTGCCGTGTAAATGTGTCATCGACTTGCTATTTGAATGCAGGGGACCTAGGACAGCACTACAGTCCTGCTTTTCATAAGGGCAGGGGAAATCCACACGTACCCATGTTTTGCAAACAAAACATGGTTGTGTTTTAGTGGTGCTGCATGTAGCAATTCCCTGCCTTTCCACTGCCTTTGGTGAGCACCTGCTCTTTGTGCAGGTGGAGGACTTCTGGCAGCATCGAAGGAAAGCAGAATAAAATGCCTCAAGCAGCAGACGCTGTTTTGCTCTGGTTTTTGTTGTTGGATCCTTGAGCTTCCCTGTCAAAGTATAGTCAGCTTCCAAAATATTTCTGCAGTTGCCCTGGCTAGGAGCTTAGAGCAGAACGAACAATCGCATCAATTACAGAAAGGAAAACAAGACCCGTGCTCCTGGAGGTCTCGTCTTGCAAATGAAGAGCTTTTGTGCAGTAATCACTGGTTTGGTGATTCGGAAAAACATCCAGAAAAAGCAACTCTATTGTCAGGACTCCCACGGATGCAGGTGAAACCTGCCTTAAGTGTTGTTTAAGCCAAGATATGACCAGCCTTAGAGTGCTGTTGCTATTGTTGCTCCTATTGCAAGCTTGGTTTTGTCACAAGCTATAATTTGGTGGCGACTTGGGTCTCTGGTGAGAGTTATAATTAAGAACACAGAGGGGATTCCTGCTCCTTGGATCTGTAAATAACAGATTTCTCTCTTTCTCTCCCTGTTTTCACTTTGGATTTGCTGCAGGTGCATAGGGCCCCGTATCGAGGACTGCATCGGCCTGATGGATAGGTACTTGCTGAGTAGTCGTTCCCTGTGTGTCTCCATCCTCCATGTGTGGACAAGGGCGCATGGTGTGCATGTCCTTGTGAATGGCAAATGACGTCTTCTGTTCTGTAATTGCCTGCAGGTGTAGAGGTCCCGCTAGTCATGACTGCATTTACTATCCATGGACGCGACAGTCCACTTTACCACAGCACGCTAGGTAACATCCACCACTTCTCCATTCTTTGTACGCAGGGTCCTGCCCTCGCTGCCGCGGGAATGTCATACTAACCAGTCTGGCGAGAAAAGCAGGAGAAATATAATTCACCCCTTCAGCAAGATACGCCTCTCAACATCCAAATTTACTTTTCCATTTGAAACCAAATTAAATATTTTGCTCGTTTAGGCCGATTAGAAAATGCCTTTTCTTGTTGTTTGTTTTTTTGTTTGTTTCTAGTTAAATTTTTGTTAGAAGCTGTTAGAACTCTGGTTAACTTGGAATTTACTTGCTTTCCATTGGTGTTTTTTGTTTAAGACAGAGTTTAAAAATCAAATGAAGCTTTTTCTTCCATATACCTTATCTTGAAAAAAGTAAATGTTTTAGGAAAACCGATTTTCTTCCTTAATTCACATAATGCTATTATTTGATTTTTTCATTTTCTGTTTAAAAAAAAATTGTAACCTTTCAGCAATTTTATTTTTCAGTAATGACAATTAAAACAAATTAATGTAGGTTTTATTCTGCGTTCTTTTTCATGAAAGCCCTTCATTGCCACTGAGTTTGTTCAATTTTAAATTCAAACTGGTTAGTATGATTTCCAGGCCTGGGGATTACTGTCCTGAGCTAAGACTAGAAGAAAAATATATAATTTCAAACAAATTCACCTCATTATGGATTTTACTTTGTTTTTTTTCTTATCTTTTTAAAAAGATTTTAAGATTGCCTTTTTTTTCCTAATTGTGTACCTGTTGTGAATATTCCTATTTCTAGCTGTTGAGGGAGAACATATTTCCACTTGAAAAACAGCACTTTATAAATGCTATCAAATGGTATACTTGTTTATTAAATCAGTGTCAGTTCCAACTTAATTCATGGATCAATTAATAAGCAACAAAAGATGACTGAGTTTTTTCAGTATTTCTATGTTTTGTTTTAATCCTTCTGATCTGGAATATCCAGTTTGAGATACTTCAGTGGGGATTCCTTTTCAGATGTATTCATTTAAACAGAGTTGCCCAAACCAAGAAATCGGTTTTAAAGGCCTCCATTTCATCAACTCTACTCAAAGCACAAATACAGAAAATGTTTTGTTACTTGTGTAAGTTTAAGGACCTTACCAAACCACAAAGGATGAAGTTGTTTAGTAACCAATTTAAAAATACCGTGTATTTCATCAATTGGATTTTTAATCACTTTTTGAGGGAAAATTGAGGGCTTTATGTTAGGAAGAACAACTTGTGGGCTGTCGTGTAACTCTCCTGTTGCACTGCAGGCTGCTTGCTACCTTCCTCCATCAGCCTAGCAGCCAGCCCAGTTTAATTCAAGTGGTGTAACTCCAGAACTTACCTCTGCATTGAGAATGTTCAGGTAGCAGTAAATACACCTCTGCAGGTACTGCCAAATACCCACTGAACTCGATGGGAAGACTCCTGTTAATCACCGTGGATGTTAGATTGGGTCCTGTGTTTCAGAATGGAATTAATGGAGTGGAACCTCCAGCATGATGCTACAGCAGCAAACAAAGTGTTGTCTAGTGGTGTGCCAAGCTTAAGCTGTGTCCTAGCAGGCAATGTTTAATTTGGGGTTTGTGTTGTGTAAATTGCAGGTTTTGTCTCCTTGAATCCACTGTCAAAGTAGCAAAGCAAAGTATAAAGGGGGGTGGAAATTAAAGCAATTGTTTTATTCTGCTCAGCTGAATAATTTCCTCCTCCATTCAGTTTAAGGGGGAAGACCCTCAAATGTTTCCTTTAAATCTGATGGACTTTTTTTTTGTTTGTTCCAACCTTGCTGAATTTATTTTAGGAAAATTACTGCACTGTGTTTAAATGTCAGTATGTATTCTTTCACTTTCAAGGCAAAGAAGGAAACTTCATACCTCCATATGAGATTCATGAAATTATGCTCTTTTTTTGTGTGTGAAAATGATTCATTTTGTTTGGGTTAAAAATTGGCAAAACTGCACTGGCAAAGTGTTACTTTTTATTATGGTATGCGTATAAATCAAGAATAAAAGCATTTAACTTTAGATAGAACCTTCTTCATGACCCTTTAACAATTGTAGACTTATAGACCTGAAATTATTTAACAATTATTTTGACCCTTGTCCATTGACTTAAATTTGTTGCATTGATGTGAATTAGTAGTGAGTTGAAGGGGGCAGAATTCTCTGCTGTTCAGGCAGCTGAAAGTGAGAGCAGGGCTTTAACCCAAACAACAATATATTGCTCATCTTCTATTTCCATTTTTATAGCAGTGTTGCTTTTCTTTCCAGTTTTGCAGTTTGCAAATTGTTTATGCCATGATCCATTGACTTGAAGGCTTTTGTAGGAGTCTGGTAGAATAGCAAAGGAATTCTTACTGTCGTGTTTAATAAAGATGAATCAGATGTGCATCAGATGGCTTGTTTCCGAATGACTGGTGAAACTTCAGTTTTTCTTCTCGTCTTTGGTCCCTTCAATTTTATGGGGAAAAAAGTGTTACTTTTGGCAATGTATGTCTTTTTACATAGTTTTTTTTGTTGTTTTTTTTAAACCTTTAGATTCAATAGAATTCTGTCCAGAAGGATGCAAGAAACTCTGTCTTTTCCTGTTTTCAGCTCAGATCTGCATATTTGGGCTATTTGAGCCCTTTTCCTCTGCCTACTTGACAGATTTTTCAAATGACTGTATCTCATGTGCCTTTTTTGGATCTCATGTGCCTTTTTTCCCCACTGTGAGGACCCCTATTTATTTTCAGTGTGTTTAGTTTATCCTCACAAAGGCTTTCATTGTGTTCTGAGCTGCCAGAAAAAGTTCAAACTGTAAATAAGTTGGAAGTCCCGGGAGAAATTAGTGTCCCCTTCTGCTTGTGGCTAGTTGCAAATTCTGGTTACTGCCATTATAGCTTTTGATTTACTGTGGGCAAATCATACGGCAGGGAACGCCTTCCCTCGCATTTGTGAGCCGTTCTGTCTGTGTTTATACCTTGTTTAATTCATAGCATCCTTATCGCGGTGGTGTAATTTGTGTGATTCCCCAAGGCAGTTTGCTGAGCAGGTTTTCTGCCTGACCTCTTTGGGATGCTCAGGTGACTCAGAGGCCTGAAGGAACGGGACAGGCCTTGCCAGTAGAGAATTCCCCATGCAAGGTGGAGTCCTTAGCTGGCATGTAGCTAACTTCACTGCTTCTTTACCCTCCTTTCTGTCCTCCCCTGCTGCACTGAACATCTCAGCCCAGGGAACAGAGAGAAAGCAAGAGCCTTGTGTCCTGCCTTTCCTAGCTTCTCATAGTGCTCCCTGTTCTCTGCCTTTTGGGAGAGGGGTGAGTAGGCACTAGATTGTTGCTGTAAGGCTTCATTTTTGATTCCACCTTTCATATCAGCATTTCCTAGAAATCACCACAGCAAGTGAAGGTTGGAATTTTCCAGGATGCCCAAAGGAGTTATCCGTCCTCTTTTCCTGCCCCTTTATTACAATGACACTCCTCCTTTTGATACCTTCTGACAACTGCAGCCAGTGGTTTCTGTGGTTGGAATAAGTTATAATAGCATGTTCCAGCATACTCTCAGAGAAAGAGCAAAAAGAGGATCATGCCTGCTTCCAAGATTGGGATAACCTTTGCCTAAAAGGAAGATTCAAAATCTCTAAAAATAACGCTTTGCCATTCATTAAGAAAATACTCTAGGCAGTCAGGAAAGGTGATTCTCCTACACTCCCTTTCTCCCAAGTCCACCGGGAAAGCTTGGCTAAATCAGTTACTGAAGTGAGGTTGTGGACTCAGTTTTTACTTCAAGTATGAATTTTAAGTGAGTTTATTCTTCCCGTGACTCATTCAGCTTAATTTAATACTCAGAGAGAAGAGGTCACCAAAGGAGGAGTGAAGTTTCTGTTTTCCAGTGCATGAGAGACTGTAAATCTAAAGATGTGATCAGAAGCACCTAGTTGTTATGATAGGAAAGAACCAGGACCTTGGTGTTACTGGTCTGAGTAAGCTGATGTCCCTGTTTATGCCCCGAGAAAATTTCATTCACATTTCGCTTTTAACTAAGGGAAAGTAATTAGCCAGGCCCACCATTGTCAAGTGATTAAACAGAATGGTGTGTAGATGTTAACTCCAATCCTAATGCTAGCTTTGTATCAAAAAAGAACATCCTCTCAACAAATCATCACTTCCTCAACAAAAGAAAAAAGTCTGGATTCTATGTACTGTGTGTGTCTACAAGAGCTAATTAACAGTAAACCCTCTGTAATGCGGGCAAATCCTTTCACAGCTCTTTTGGATCTTGGCATAGTATGACTTCAATAGAATTTCACAGCAGCTTTGAGTAGTTGTTGGGGAAGGGAAACCACTTCTAATAAACTGCTTACGTTTGTTGCTTTTATGGTGCTGTGTTCCGTTGCTTGGGGGAAAGTGTTCCGTATGCCCTGCATTTTTTAGAATAATTAGAGTTCTGGAGGGGAAAAGGATCTGTATAAAATAAAAGGGAAGATAAGATCCATGAGTACAAACTGAGCTATGTTACTTGGTGGGTAAAAAATGCTACTCTTGAGAAACTTTTAATATGGAGCTTTCTGATGCTGTATCAGAACAGAGCAGTTGAAGAAACAGATTTATTTTTTATGAATCAAGACTAGAAAAACTGGCAGTTTCTGATCCTGCCTCTGCAGGTTGGATAGAGCTGTGATCTGTTTAGGACAGATTAATAGAGAAATCCCAGTTCTGTGTGAGAACTTGCCTCTGCTGAACTGGTTCTGAAGGCAAACCTTTGCTGAGAGCACTTTTATTGTTGAAGCAGCATTTCCCTGCCTGGAGCGTTGGGAGGGATACATTTGGAATACCCCTGTGACATGAATGAAAGTCACTACAGTGAGTTTGTTAGCTCCTCCACTTTTTACCTTTTCCACTTAGTAAGACTGGTCTTTTTAGGAAAGAGGTTAAGTGGGTTTTCCTTTTTACGTGCTGAGCAGATAAGAATGACAGAATGGTTTGGGTTTGAAGGGACCTTAAGGATCATGTGGTTCCAAACCCCCCTCCCATGGGCAGGGACATCTCCCCTTAGACCAGATTGCTCAATGCCTCATCCAGCCTGTCCTTAAACACTTCTAGGACTGGGGCAAACTGTTCCAGTGCTTCACCACCCTCACATTAAAGAATCACTTCCACATATCTAACCTAAATTTCCCCTCTTTCAGTTTGAGATCTAAATATGGGGAATAAATCTCTCATCGTGTTAAGGCTTCTGTTCTATACCATATTCAGAAAGATTTGTCTGTGATTGGTGAGGGTTTCTGCTTCATCTCAGAGTTGGCTGGTGTGGTTTCATAGTATGGAAGGATCTGTTAGGGTCTGCTACTGTGGCGAGAAGTAACCTGTTAAGGTCGAGAGAGTGAAAGAACCAGTTCTCATACAATGCTGTTTAAAATCTGTTCTGTGGCTCCAGTAGTTTGAGGATGCTGTTGCGAGTGCACAGGATAGAATAAGGCCAGAAATCTGTGGTTTCTAGTAGTTTGTTATACAAAGAGTGGAGTGTGAGCAAAAAAACTTGCAATATCCTAAGACTGTTGATACTTGTTGACCAAGTTTCTCAGCAACTGTGCTTGTTAGATGGGTTTGGGTAATATTCATGATTGCAGAGTGGTTGTGCCAGGCAGAGAAATGCCACAGAGGGGTTACAGAGGCTGCCTTATGGATAGAGGAGTGGCAGTCCTTACTGTCTCAGTGGACATGTCCCAGCCCTTGTGCTTTCTTCCGTTGCTGGGATCTGAAGAACCATCCGTGCAGCACAGAGCAAGCAAGGTTTCTTGCAGAAACCTGCAGGGACTTGTATTTGTTCTGCTTAGCAGACAAAGCAGCACGAATAGAGTTTTGTCAGGTCCTAACCAAATTATTTGCGGGGACATCTCAGTGAAAGCTTTTGTTTGGTTTGGTATTTGGCGGGGTTTGCTTTGCTTTGCTACCACAGGTTGCGAAATGAATTTTCAAATGCATTTAAAATAAGAAAATTCTTTGCTTGGAAAATGGACTAAATTATTTTCACTGAAACTGTAGGCAGAAAAAAATGAGAAGTGATTAGGTCAAACATGATAGGTCACTGTGAGAAGACAAGAAGCATTAGGAAATCTGAATTGAATTAGAATAGAAAACAACACACAGCGCCATTGCAGAGGTTTCTGCTCTTGTTTCTCATTAGGCTAAATAGGCCTTGTGTAATGTGTCTGTATTTGTTTGGCTACACAAATAATATACAATGCAGAAATAAAATTGTGCAGTGAAGAAGTGACCTTATTATAAAGCAACAGTTTATATCTGACCACTGTCCAATGGTTTTCTTTCATGGCTGGAAATGAGGATTTAATTTAGATTTAATATTGTTATTAATTAATTATCTATTATTAAATATACATTTGAGGAGCTTTAGAAATATGTAAGATGTAGAGTTGTTTAAACCTCAGGAATGGTTTCTTAATAATTCATTAATATTTAACATATAATAAATCAGAACTAAACCTTGTGGTCTTACTTCCAATCTACCTGTGTAATGTAGGATTTGTTGCTCTTTCATAATGAGAAAATTTACATGATAAATGTATTTGAGTTGAGAGTCCAACGCAGACCTAATTCTCTTCATTCTGGCTTACTCAGGTGATAAAGGAGCTGCAATTCCAGCATAAAACGGGAAGCTCTTGTTTGGTTTTCTTTAGAGCACTACATTTGTAGTACTGTGCTGGTTTTGTAAGCATCTATACACCTAAGTCTGCTTAATTAGATCTCTTCAGATCAAATTTAGTGTGTCAAACCACGTAGGTGGAGGCTGTGTTTGGGTTTGGGGTAGATTTACTCCTTTCTGGTATCTATAAAGTAATCTTGCAAGAACTTCCCCCCGTGCATGCTTTTCATTGCCTGCTTAACACCAGATCAATATTTGCTGGAATGATGGAGTGTAGAACACAGATGAGAATTTGCATTTGAAGTCTGCAATTGATGTTACCTTTTTTTTGTGGTTTACATACGAAAATGTGTGTTCTATTTGTCAGTTAATTTGCAACAGTTTTTCCAGCATTGGATCAAAAATAGTGGATAACTTGTCAATGATGACAGTATACTTGACAGTGAGTCTTTCTCATTTGTTTTTGTAGAAATGGAAATACCAGTTTTCAGTTACTATTTTACCAACGTGTTGCCTGCAAACACAATGGTAAACTAATTAAACAAACTACAGGATTGAAGGAATTGACAAGCTCCTGTCCTTTGGTGCTATGTGTGGAAAGTTGTACTGCAGCACTTATCAGTGGTGGAACCATTGCCACAAATACCAGCAGCCGTGCAGGAAGAGTGCATTAGTCAATTAAGCCATCAGACCAAATTACTTAATTTTACTGTATTTTTTTTCTGTGCTGTTAAGTGAAATAACAGGGTGGGAAAATGTCATATGAATTATCTGTACATTTGGGTAGTAGTTTCAAATAACTGCATTCAAATTCTAGTAGGAAACGGGACTAATACTAAATTAATTTCCTGTACCATGCCCTCTCTCTGTTAGTTCAGCTTACTTTACATCTCTTCTCCGTAAGGGAGAGATATTTTGCCTCTTTTCTACCTTGTTACAGTGGTAGTGCTGAACAAGAAGGTAAACCCTGTACGTTTAGAGAGGCTATTTTCTCAGGACTGTGTGTTAGAGAGGCCTTAGAGAAGAGCCAGCAGGAATAGTACACTGTGCCTTGAAGCGAAGAAGTTTGGGAACTCAAATGTGAGAGCTTATTTTGGCTGAAAGAGCTGGATTGTCCTCTAAAAGCAAACAAGTAAGGAGCAGAAGTTTGGTTAAGGATGGCACTAGTCTAGCAGAGTGAAAAGGAGGGCAGGGTGTCTGTCTGTGAGGTAATGGAACGGGTGAAATCTGAAAGACATTCAAAGCGGCAAAATGCCAGTGCATTTCTAATGAGGGTTATTAATCCCTGGAATCCTTTTTCCTGGTAGTGTTCTCTTCTCCAAGCATGATGAGGCTGTGCTGTACAGATACTTGGGGCAGAGGATTGTCCTGGTTCCTGCTGTCCTTGCTTACAGTGTGACGTAGCACTTCCATGTCCGTGACGATAGTTTCCAGTTACAGTCAGCTCTTGGCTCATGCTCTAAGATTTAGGACCTCCTTTGAATTTTGATTCCTACTGCTGAGCTGGACACAGACAAGCAAATCTAGCTGCCAAATCCTGGGCTTTGGTTCCTGCCAGCTGTGATGAGGCACAGAGTGAGAGTCCCACGTGATTTTACACAAGATTTCTGTTACACTGACATATTCTTGTTCATTAGCAGTCTTTCTCTACGAGAGACGAGAAACTCATTCAGATCTTATCTGTATTTCTGTCTGAAAACCTTGCACTTTTTTCCAATCTGATGTAAATTTTTAATGACACCATCTTCACATGCTGGTGAACAAGCTCTTTTGCAGACATATTGGCTGTTTAATCAATAGAAGATAATGTAGAAACTCATTTCTGTAGTTATCTGAGATTGAGAAAATGATGAAACAGGCAAGGAAAGATTGGGGGATAATGTGAAAAACAGGTGCTGGCTGGTTCTGGTTGAGCTTTTCTTTGGCAAAGGGTTATGAGGAGGTAACCGTATTTGCGTGTTGTGGTTCATCCCTCAGCAGATCTGGTAGTCTCATACTGAAGAGTTGTGGCATTTGTGCATAACTCTGAGAACAAATATAACCTCACCATCATGACAAAGGCCAAGCTTTGGTTAAACATGGTCCAGTCATGATGTAATCCCTCATTTGTCAATGACATGAAGTTTTATTTGTAATACCTGAAGGAAAATTGTCTGAAATGCAATCAACCTTTTAAATAAGCAGTGTGAACTGTCTCCTCAAACAATTCGTCTTAGACTCCCAGTACTCTTCCTGTGACATAGTGTGTCCTTTGAAAACACAGGACGTCAAAGCAATACACCACTGTGTTGCTTGCCTCTTAAAATGCTCACTTGGATTTTCGTTACATGTTCTTATTGTAGTTGCTGTTCCATTGTAACTCATAGTTGTCAACCTGTAGTAAACCTAATGATGTTTATATATGTCACTGAAATTAAGTAGCACAGGAGCTTAGAAGGCACAGATGCTGTAAAGCACCCTAACATGAGTGAAAAGAAGAGGTGACAGTGGAAAAGTAGAAAAACAGAAGGAGAGAGGATGTGTTTTCGGTTTGTTGCCATTTCTTTTTCTCCAGTTAATGCTGTTAAGGTTCAGCCAAGTTACAATTTGTAGGTTTGATGTCATTGTGAATCATGCTGAAGAGGAGGCAAGACACTGTGATGCCTGCTTTTGGCAATGTAGCATGTTCATCTGAAAATAATGCCGGGAGCATGGACCAGGATATACAGGTCCTGTAAGTTGGTTGATCAGAAGCAAAGAAACTGCAGTGACCTGGTGCACTGGAGGGAAGAGGACTAATTCCAGTCAGTCAGTTCACCAACATGGCAGTGGCCAAACCAGTCTCTCTAAATTCCCAGGAGGCTTGAATCAGCCATCGGGATATCAAGTTATGTCAGTGGGCCTTGCTTTGCTTTGCTTGACTGAATAACCTTCCCAAAGAAATTGTGCAAATTTCAGAAGTAAATTAATTACATCTTTCCCTGCCCCTCATTGTCCGATGGAGGGGGAAAAAAGGCAAGGTAAAAAGTACTCCTGCTTTAAAATGGACCGCTAGTTGTTAATGTGTGTAATCTCAATCACAGTAAAAGTAATAGACAAAGAACAGATTGAAGAGATAATATCCTTGCTTTAAAATAGTCCCACCTCTGGTAGAAATGCTTTTGCCTCCCTCATGGCAGTGATATCCTCTGCTTGTGAATAACTTGGATGCAGGCTAAGTTCAGTGGTCTTTCCACTTCAGCTTTGGGTGAGCTCTCCATATTTTGATTTCCTGGGTCAACCAGTGGATCAGGCTACAAACTCCAAGGTGTTTTGAGTCACCTTTTAATCAATGGATTTTTAAAATAATGGGAGCACTTTCCAGAAAAATTCCAGTAAGAAAAAGGGTACACTTAAGAAAGCCAGCCAAAACCTATAGCTCAAGCAATATGTTTGTGTGTACTCTCTCAAGGTTTCATCAGCCTTTTTGTGCTTTTAATGACTTAAATATTCCAAATACGTATATTTTTAAAGTGGGATGAGAAGCAATCCTTGTCTCCCTTACAACAGAGGCAGGGGGAAAAAAAGTTGTCAGAGCCTTCTTTCTCCTTGTTTTCTTGAGCCCTAGTGAGGTTCAAAAACCTGTTGAGACCTAAAAGGCACAAAAGTCAGCATCTGTCAGACATCCACTGTCTGACAGAAAGGCTGGTACCTAGGTTTGGGGACATAGGGAAAGGAAGGGGTTTGTGGCTGAAAAAGGAGCCAGATCTTTAAGCCGGATCACCGTTTCCCCAGATGCTTGGCCTGCTCTTTTCTGGGATTTGAGCAGCTGCTGAAAGATGAGTTTTTTATCGTTTGGAAGCTGCACAGATAAGGCAGAATCTTCAGTAAATTCAGTAATGTTCTATCATACAGAAATTTGGAAGAAGGAAGAGGTGTTTTACTAAATGATCATTTTCCTTTATGTGGGCCATACTGTACTGCAAAATAATCATAATAAAACAGCTGTTGGAGAGTGTGGGTTACCCTGAGCAGTACCCTCAGCATGGACACAAGCTGCTTTTCCAATCAAGTCACATCTGTGACTGTCGAGATGGTAGGAGGTTGCTGTGTACATAAACACCAAAAAAATCAGCAGCAGAGCTGAGAATAGCTGATGAGGATGATATTCACAAAGGCTGGTTTCCCTTGGCTTGCTTTGCAGACAGTGAGGTGGAAGAGATTCCTTGGGGTGGATGTGGAAATGGAGGAGAGGAGTGAAAGTGAGTGAGTTCGGAGCTTCTAAACTGAACTTTTCTTTTTGGAATGGCCTCTGGGGGAAGTGCTGGCAGTGGGATGATGACTAGAATTAAGAGGAGTTGCAAGATACTCCAGAGTTTCTCTCTGCTTCACTTGGTAATTTAAGAACTACTGGGAGATGACTGATAAGTTATGGACACGGAAGAATTTTTCAGCATATTATCATATAGGAGATAATCCTGTATAAGCCTATGTCAGAAAGAGAATATCAATTTAATGTGAGGGGGTTTTTTTCCCCAATAATCAAATGTGATTTTCTAATGATTGATATAATTGTGTAGGATGTTTAGACAGTATGCTATCTATAAAAATAATAGTGATAAATCCAAAAGCAGCATCAGGCATACTCAAAGAAATTCCTTATACCCTGCGCTTTATCTACCTTGGATTTTCCTTGATATTTATGAGCGCTGGCTGCATTTATTCCCTGCTATGCTCCACAAAGATAACTTCTGCATATTTAGAACTCAAATGATGAGTAGCTAAAATGTATGTTGAAGTTAACAGCACTGTGGCCATTACTAGCATTCTAATAAATGTCTCAAATGATATATTTATAAATACATTTATGCCAGTGCAGAATGAAGTGTTATTATGTTGAAGTGTTACTGTTTCGATTTCAACTTTGAAGGAAAGATTTTCAATTGTACGTGTGTATGAATGTTTGTCATACATGAATGATATATGGGTGTGTGTTTGCAAACACATCCTGCTACAAGTCCTCTATGCACTCTAATCTTAGACATAGGTCCAAAAGATGCTTTAGTGAAGATGCTTGTTAAAAAACCTCAGCTGAAACCCATGCAAGCTCTTATTACAGAACAAATGATTGGATATGATAAAAAACTTCAGGATCAGGAACATAATATGACAGGTCTGTTCTCATTAGTTTCTCATGTCCTGTTTTGTTTTCATAGAGTCCCAGAAGTGACCTTAAGGATCATTTTGTTCCAATCCCCTGCCACAGGCAGGAACACCTTCCACAAGACCAGGTTACTCAGAGTTCCATCCTACCTGGCCTTGAACCCTTCCAGGGATGGGACAGCCACAGCTTCTCTGGTGGTCCAGCAGAGGCTGGGGCTCTCGTTAATGTGCAGAATTTGTTTTCATAAAGGAGAAACATAAAGTCATAAAAACTGCAGAGAATGGAATCCAGCATAGAATGTCAGTCTTTGTCCCCAAATACAGTCCTTGAAGGTTCCCTGCTGTGAAACGCTCCTGGACCTTGAGAAAGCAAAGGCTTGTTGCCCCATATCATTCGAAGCTGGAACAGGAAAGAGTCTAGGGGTCACAACCACTTAGAGAAAATATCTGCTCTGTGCTCTTTAAATCTTCTGAACAATTGCTCTCAGGAAAGACTAGCATTCCAAAAAAGCAGTCAAAAGAGGCAGGGATAAAAATGGAGATCAATGCATTTGCAAAAGAAGCATGATGATTTGTGAAGTAAAGTAAAAATGAAGGGCATGAGGTAGAGAAAGCTTCCTCTTGCAGCACCTTAAAGGTAGACAATCCACCTATGCAGTCTACAGGTGTAGTCATGTATGGGTCTGGATATTTCTTATGCTGAATAGCTCAATTTCAGCAAACAGTTAACTGGAACTGAAGTGAATTAAAAGCACTTTCCACCAGTAGGATTAGGAATGTGTTAAAAACAAGTTATGGAAGGAAGAGCACCATATTCAAACTGTTTTTCTCCTCATGGTTTATTTTTTTTTTTTAATACGAACATTCATTCATGTTTTCTATTCTTTATGGTTTGACCCAGCTTCCACTGAATGTTTTGGCTACTTACTGATTTAATATGGGCACTACCACGTATTTCTCAAGGGATGTAACATGCTCTGTGGTACTTCTGGATCTGACAGTAAATGAATGAATAGCAAACAGTGCCACTAAAGTACTTTGTTTCTATTTGAGAAAAGCATGTTTTCTTGATTAATTATTTCATGTGCACTGACATGATGAGCCAGTTGACTGCCACTGGTTGCAGAGAAGCAGGCGTGGTTGACTGATTAGAACTGGAATTCTTGATTCAGAAAGAAATTGTTTGAGCTAACTTTGCTAGTTTTGGTTTCAGAGCAGTCCATCAGCGGCTGTAGTCATTACACCTCTAGTGTCCTTTGTTTAAAGCAAAATATTACTCTTCCCAAAGAAGTTGGGAACGAGTTTGTAAAGATGACTGCTCTTTTAGGTGATGAACTGGCTTCACCTGTGAGTCCAGTCTAGTGGGTTTCACTGGCTTCGTGTCACAGACAAATCAATCTGCTTTATATGGGGCCTGACTTGGCATATATTAAGAAGAATGTTAATCTATTTGCTTAAAGCACAGGCCTCAAAACAGAGTCACTGTGCAAGTTCTTAAGAATAGCGTTCCTTTTTTTAAGTTGAGGCAGGAAAGAAAAATCTCAGCCTAAAAATAACAGGGAGTGCAAGAGTTGCTTTTTTGGTTTTACAGGAGAGAAACCCATAAAATGCCTCCATACAGATGCTGTAATTCCGAAGATTTCAGTAGTCATTCCCAGTCAGCTGTTAACAGGGAGTTAAAATAGAGAGTCCTTGGAAATTTATAATGAAAACTAACAGTGGTTGTTCTGAATTATGCCATTCAGATTTAAAACCAGTTTTAAATCTATTTTGCACCGTGTGTGCTTAATGATAGTAAGATGTCATAAATCTACAATCAAGACATATTAGTGTCTGGAATGCTAGGTTGTATTAATTTTCAAAGCTATACTGAATATTTTTTCTTTATCTTCATTTATTTTTCTGAGTGAAATGGGGACTCCTACCTTCTTAAAAAAAAAAAAGACATGAGTAAGACATACTTTTACAATTTAAGGGATGCCCATAATGTATTTGTTTGTGTCTTGTTGGTGTTATATTTTCAGTAAACAAAAATGTGCGAACAAAATATGTGTAAACCTTCAGTAAATGATGTCAACATATGTGAAACATTTTGCTGTATCCTAACAGCACATCTTGGCTGGTGATACGCTAGAGGAGGAAGGTGTGTGCACTGTCACTTAGAGACTGCGTCTGTTCTGTACATGTTGTTCTCATTTGGCAAAAACGGTGAAAAAATCTCTAGGCATACAGGTAACTTGATAATAGTGATCTAGAAATATCCTTAAAATGGTTGCTTGAGGAAGGCTTTGATATAGGAACCAATGTGGGGAAGGAAAAAGCAATTTTGACAGTAGGTATCCGTTTGTCCACATTAGCCTTGGCCAGAATCAAAGCTGTGTTTGATGTTTGGTGATGTTTAACTGCTGAGTGGACCCAGCCATAGACTGCAACTCTGAGGTCATTTTGCATATTGAAAATTTGTGGCTAGTTGACAGTTTGCCCATCTCTGGATTAAATTGAAATGGGTAGTAATTGTGTAACTGTGAGATCAGTTGTGAGTTAAAAGTTGTGTGTTAACAGTAGATAAAAACCCCTAATCTGTACATAAATAGTGATGTTTTTCAGTATTCAAATGCCCTCAGATTAGGTGGAAGGAGGGGAAAGGGAGCCTTGTTCCTGAAAAAATGAAAAATGGAAAGCAAAGCACGTCCTGATGTGAATAACATTAGATGAATCCTTCCCACCCTGGGGAGCTGGGTTTCATGAACACCAGTCACTCTGGAAGTTGTGGCTGCAGATCTCTGCCAAGGTGTGCTGCACAGCAGAGAGAAGCTATTAAAATATACACAAATTTGCTTCCCTGTCTGGTTGTTTATCTTGTATGTTTTAAATACTCAGATTATCGTTCCAGGATTAGCAGAATCCGTCAGATATCTAAAAGGGCAGCTTCAAAGTCGGCGAAACCCTCCGCTGATGGAAGGGGTGAGGAATGCGGAATGTGCAAATTGTCCATGAGGAAAAAATAATGCCTCCATAACAAAGATTCACAAGAAGGAACTACTTAGCAAATACTCAAGGTTGGGATGAATCCTGTTTGGTGTAGAGATAAAAACTCAAAGGAGGGAAGGTTGAGATTAGCAAACTTTAGCAGTTTGCTTCAAAGCTCAGTTTCTTTATATCTCATACTAGGTGGGTTAATGCCAAAGATATAGAAACAGGTGTTCTTTGTCAGCTTTACTCCATGGACCACAACTCAATTTCCTTTCCCCCTTCTGCTGAACTCTCCAGTCAAAAGTGTGAGATGGTGTTCTCATCTAAGTCAGTAATTAGGCTTTAATACCTGCCTCAAGGCATCATGGAAATTGCAGATGTTCTGATGTTTTGGAGTGGACGGAATGATATGAGCCCCACTGTTGAGCATCCTTGTCTGTCTTGGAATACTAACTTTGCATGCAATCTCTGTTTTGATGTGTGGGAGTGGGTGTTACGTGTTTCTAAATATGAAAACACAGTACACATTGAAAAATAAACAGATATTATTAATTTCTCATAAGGGTATACTTGAATCTTACTTTCAACTTTTAGCCACAGATACACAGTTTCTAGTTTATGAGGCAAGATTTTCACATGGTGTGATTTTTTTTCCCCCCTCCCACAGTGTCCCCTGCTGTTGCCTTTTCCAGTTATTAACTGGATATTCTCTGTTCAGCTGAGAGAGGTGTAGGGGATAGCAAATTAAGTATATGCAGTTGAATTACAATTCAGGGCCATATTTCTTGGACTGCTAAGTCTATTTTGATGAGCATAAAAGTCCAGAAACACCTAGAAGAGATTGTTTCGTACTCTGGAGTAGATTTTCAGCGTGTAAAGGAAAACAGTGGCTGTACCAAGAGTTTCTTGTTGGTGGGTTAGTGGTGGAGCTCTAAGAAATGTGAGGTAGGATTGACTTTTGGCTGTCCATTAATTTCGCTGAAGAGGCAGGACTGACATAGAGCTACCACTCCTTGCTTGAATTTAGCTGTTCTGAGCCCTATCAGGTGTCCATGCTTTTAAAAATGACTCTTAACAGGATGACTGGGAATTGCAGGCACTGAGGTGGTTGTGAGACAGTAATTTAACAAAAATGTAAGTGGGTTAAGCTCTTAATGCCATGAGAGATAAGGAGATTTGTGTGTCCAGCTGTCTGTGAAGCCGAACTGTTGGTTAGGTGCATATGCAAAAAAGGATTGGATTTAAAAAACAAAATGGGAGAAAGTTTCGTGCCTTTGACAACATCTCTGATCAGTGCCACCTTGCAGGGACCTGTGTTGAACAACTTTACCAAGCAGAAAGGTAAATAGCTGGTTAATGAAATTCATCAGGGTGTTAAATGTAATGCTTTCATGCTTGCACTGCAAGCATGACAGTAGTGGAGAAATGATGCAGGAGAACTGACAATAGCAGCAGAAGAGAGAGGAAAAGCAAACTCAGCCTAACAAACATAAGTCGAAATGCTGTAGGTGACACCCAGAAATCCGGTCTTAGTAAATAATCTACGTGTGGTTGGAAACAGTGTTGATGCACACTGGTGGTACCAGGAAGCTGTGATGGCGGAGACTGGTCATTTGGTCCTGGAACAAATAACCCACAGGGCTGTTGGCTTTGGGGCTTAGCTCAGCAACAGAGGATAGGAGAAGCTGCTCTGTGTGCAGTCACATCCATTCAGGGCTGGGATGTTTGGGTCTGAAAGCGTTTCGATGCAAGGGCAGTGGACTTGGGAGTGAAAGCAACTGATCGCTATCTGAGTGGAAAATAGAATTTTTTCTGTATTTCACTTACTTATTTAGCATTTAAATATGTTTATTCCTTTCACGCTTGCTTTTAAAGCTAGCTTAATAGTGTGTTTAAATGACACCTCCGGAAAATTCAGATATAATATTCAATTACAGCATATTTCACATTAAAGACTAAAATGCTTGTTTGGTGAAATTATTGAAAATTATTTGCTTTTTTCAATTCCCTACTAAAAATTATGAGATCATTCTTTGAAAGTCAGCGAGAGTTGACGTGATGGATCATAAAGATCCATTTTGAGGCCCCCGTTGTACTCCATAAAAATAAAAGAGCTGCAAGGAATGTGTAACTTCCTTTTATTTTTCTTCACTAGTTATTATGTCGCCTTTGGAACCATTTTCTTATTATGGCCTATCATGTAAATATTATTTGGGCCATTTTTAGTGTACACCATAAAACTAATTATTTGCTTTGACAGCCATTATGCTAGTTATTCATATGCACTTTAAAGCCAAGTTCTCCTGCCTGTTTTGTCAGTCCGTGGTTCAGTGATGTTTTTTTAAAAATTGTATCATGGAATCATAGAATCAACTGGGTTGGAAAAGACCTCTGAGATCATCAAGTCCAACCCTTGATCCAACACTGCCGTGGTTACCAGACCATGGCACTCATGATCCAGTCTCATCTTAAAAACCTTCAGGGACAGAGAATCCACCCCCTCCCTGGGCAGCCCATTCCAATGGCTGATTACTTTCTCCGTAAAAAATTTCTTCCTAATATCCAACCTAAACCTCCCCTGACACAGCTCAAGACTGAGCCCTCTTGTCCTACTGCTGGTTTCTGGGAGAAGAGACCAACCCTCACCTGGCTACAGCCTCCTGTCAGGGAGTTGGAGAGAGTGATGAGGTCTCCCCTGAGCCTTCTCCATCCTCAACAACCCCATCTCCCTCAGCGTCTCCTTACAGGACTTGTGCTTTGTCCCTTTCCCAGCCTCGTTGCTCTTCTCTGGACCTGCTCCAGCACCTCAATGTCCTTCCTGAACTGAGGGGCCCAGAACTGGACACAGTACTCCGGGTGTGGCCCCACCAGCGCTGAGTACAGGGGAAGAATCACTTCTCTGCTCCTGCTGCCACACTGTTCCTGATCCAGGCCAGGGTGCCATTGGCCTTCTTGGCCACAAATCTTTTGGTTTGGGATTTGGTTGTGCTGAAAAGCCACAGCAAAACCGGGTGGGTGCAATCACAACCCCTGACCATCACGTTTCCGTGTAGTAGTGATGAACCAGGACTTCCAAGAGGGTGAGTGGTTCTCCTATAAATTATGTTGTTCAAATATAAATATCCTCTACTTGAGGAAGGTGTACAAGTACAATGCAACAGATTTGTCTATGAAGTTCCCTCTCACTTCTTTCATACTCAGGAGGGCACATTATATTGGTGTTGGGAATTTTTCATTAGTTTTACCCTAAATTCACAAGCCTGTGAGTTAATGTAAATGGAGCCAAAGAGTCAGCGTAGTTAAAGCTCTTGCAGGAAAATGCACATACCTGTACCCTCATTTTGCCATTGCAGATTTGCTTTTGCCATCAAAGTGCATGTTGTGTTTCCTTGTCCACACGACTCCTCACATGTGCATGGTGGTTTGAAAAGTAAGTTGAATTGGTATATTGATTAAAAGCAAGCAGTCATACCGTATGTATCAATGTGTTTGCTCTGACTTCCCACTTGGACTGGAATTCTGGTTGTAAGGCAATAAGCTTTCCAGGTGATTGTGTTTTATGCGCCCAACCATTCTTTGGTCTCTCACCCTACCTAAAAATAAAATCTCTGATTCTCATTGCTAGAACCCCTCTGATTGCTGCGGGAGTAATTGGTGGCCTCTTCATCATTGTCATTGTGGGCCTGACATTTGCTGTGTATGTTCGGCGCAAAAGCATTAAAAAGAAGAGAGCGCTGCGAAGATTCCTGGAGACCGAGGTGAGTGTGCTGCTTCTCACAGATTGTTTGAAAAGATAAGCAGGTCTGTTCTGCTTTTTTATGAAAGATGTTAAGGTCTTCAATCCAGTTACCAGAGAGATCTGTAAAAATCCTTTTGCTAACTTGTGCAGACTAAACTTATTGAAAGAATGAAGCTGTTCCAAGATTCTAGATTTCTGTACATATATAGATTCATGGCTTCTGAAGACCAGAAGAAGTTCCTCATGATCACAAAGGCATGTTCCACCACATTTCTGAATTCCCATTCTGCTCTCAGCTCAACATCTATCCCAGTTTATCAGTACATTTAGTAGCTCTCCTGCTTAAGTATTACAGGTTCTCATTCAGTGTCTACTTAGGTCAACTTTTAAGATTAAAGTAATTTCCTTCAGCAAGTTCTGGTACAAACTGAAGCTCATCAGGAATACTTAAATGCAGAGATTGTCACTTACTGTTGTTCCCAGTGCCTACAATGCTTTTATGATCCAGATTTTGTCAAAGTCTGTAGTCATGATCAGTAATAATAAAGTATTTTATTAAGCCAAGATACTTCCTGGAGCTTAATCAATTGAAGTTCACAGTTCTACTGGCAAAAATATGTAGCGGAGCTATAGCAAAGTGCTTTGCCCACTTCATCCTGCTCTTTGAAACATCAGTAGTGGAAGGGCAATCTAGGAAGTGTATTTAAACATAATGTTAAATTGTTATCTGTCAGCTACAGCAAAGGTGATTATTGCCAGTCTGCTCGGTGTCTCAAACCTTGAGACACTGTGCAAATTATAATATTTTTAAGTTAGGGTCCCCCTTCGTAAGAAAGTAAAGCTTGGGAATACTGTTAGCTAGCGAATCTTGGGTAAGGCTTTATTAACAAGGCTGTTTTCAGTTCTGTTCCAAGGGTCCTGCTCCCACTCATCTCTGTGGTAGAGCCTGGGAGTAAACGATTTATGCATCCCCAGTCTGTTTGCACAAGTATCTCTATGCTTGGCTAGAATTTGTATATCTTGGTAAATACTGTTCAGCTGTATAAAAAGCTTAACAATATTCAGTGCCTTTAGATACATAAATCCTGCCATTGTATCAGCTCCTAGTTAAGCATAAATTATTTTAAGCAGGTAGTTCTCGTTGCATTTGGGAAGCACTGACTTTGAAGTCCAGCTATCATTCTCTATTTTGTCAGATAAAAACTGTGGCTGACGATAGTCCTGAGGGACGAAAGCCTCCTACTGAACATGTGGGGAGGCTGTTGTCTTGGCTTAGAAACTGAAGATTGAATCAGGAGCAGCCTGAGATAAACACACAAGCAACACAGCTTCAGCTGAAGTCCCTCTTTCCAGCTGGAGGCTGTAATAGACCTATTCTTCATGTAGATCATTCTCCATAAGACTCTGTGAGCCTTTTTTAGATCTCCACAGCACATCTCCACTTCTCCCTGCCATACCTGTATTGGTGGACTGTGGCACAAAAGCTCTTTTCATCCTTCACAAAGTGGAAATACAGAAGTATGCTACCAACCTGCCAAATTTTCTTTTACAGTAAGCCTTTCTTTTATGGTGTAAGTACTGGACATCTAAGGTTGGAAGGAGGAGGAAGAAGAAATCACTCTAAAATCAAGTGCAGCTTGCAGATTATTTCTGTGATAACCTGGCTTGTTGCTGTTCAGTTATGTTGTGTTTCTTACACCATTAATTTCCAAATACTGGTATTTTTACCTGAACAAAACTAATTAATCTGGTCAACTAATCAAGTAGTTCATTATGCTCAAAGAGCCATAAAAGTAGTTCTCAAACTGCAGAGCATGATGCATTTAGCCTTGTAAACAGGCAGCTTTGAAGTGCTGCAGTGGTTTCAAAACAATTTGAGTAGGAGTAGCCCTGAATTATTTTCCTCATCCTGTAAAGGAAAAAGCTGTTTTTCATTGTTTAGAGTATTGTCCTTTTCATGTATTTTTAATTTATTTTTAAAGAAGCATTGTTTTTCTGGCAGAGATGGTATAACACTGAAATCTGAGAGCATTTTTAACTGAATGTGCCATTGCGGCTCATTTACAGAGTTTCTTGGGACATCTTGAACAAATTGTTTAATTGCAGTAAATTAGTAGATGTTATAAATCAGTAGTCTGCTATAAGGTGTTTTCTCCTTAAAACTGTCCTCCTCTGTGGTAGAGCAGAAGTTCAAAAAAATTGTCCCTTACCCAAAACAGAATGAGAATGTGATGAGCCATGAAGTCAGGGCTATTAAAAAGAAATATGGTCAACTTAAAAGACACTAAAATGGGAAAAAATAGGATGTGACGCATTGATAATAAATGCTATATTTCTGTCATGTAGGAAATATTTATACTGCCTCCATTAGCAAAAGTCCTTGCGTGTGTTATTGTGACACCAATTCGATTTCCAGTTCATAATTCCATCATGCAATTTCTGGTGGAAATTATTACATGTTGACTGAGGACTTGCTTTATTAGGTCTCTTGGTTTTGTAGCCTTGCTCATTTGCTTTTGAAGGTGAGAAACCCCTCCAAAAGTTGGCAGGTCAGTGGCCAACAGATCCCTGCCACTGTCTTGTTCCAGTATTTATTTGGATTGGCTGTTTTCAGTATAAGCTTCTGATGGCTCTTCACATTTACCAATATTTAAGATTGTTGGATTTTCCCTCGTAGCTTGTGGAACCCTTGACTCCAAGTGGCACAGCACCCAACCAAGCCCAGCTTCGAATCCTGAAGGAAACCGAGCTGAAGAGAGTCAAGGTTCTTGGCTCTGGAGCCTTTGGAACTGTATACAAGGTAAGAGTCTTAACTATAGAGCAAAGAGTTCCCTCATTTAACTTTGGAACAGTCAAGTTCTGCATTGCAGTGAAGCACCCCATCCCATGGATGGGTTCATGAGTCCTACATACCTGAGATAGACAGGATACTGGAATTACGTGGGAGGAGAGCATCTTCAAGCTCAAATCTTTACTTCAATTTTAATCAGGCATGCAAATATTATTTCTTGGTGAGCGAAGGCGTGTCAGCCACAATCATTCTTGTGTGCAAGAGGGCTACACAGGCTGGGCTGTCTGGCTATTTATGTGCAGTATCAGAGCTTGTCATTCTGTTCTTACATAATGGCTTTGCAGTACGCACTTCTGGAAAGCTAAATTTTGTCTTGCATTTCACAAGTGTCACGCAGGTGTTGTAATAGTAATAATACTTTGTAAAATGATGTCATTAGCTAAACTGTAATACTTCTTGCTTCTTCCATTTAAATAGAAAATGATGAGTTACGCAAATGCACCCTTTAACCAGGATGTGAGCACAGAACCCACAAGGGAAGAGTACTTCTGTTGGAGATTTATTTATTTTTTAAGAGCTGTTAGTGGTGTCCAAATCTCAGAGGCGTGAAGCTGGGTTTAATGGGCAAGTCAAACCAATTACCCAACCCTTTGGGAGCAACCTACCCCTGCCAAATCAATGTGGTAGGTCAGAGCGCTGAAAGAGGACAGACACTCATCTGTCTTCAAACTGAGGAAGAAAGGAAGGAAGCACAGACCAGGTTACTGTAACTACAAGCTCATGGGAATAGATACATGAATAATCAGTTTGAATATACTTAGGTGATAATAGAGATGGGTACCCTGAGGCTGACAAGAACACAGTAGTAGTCAGGAAGGATGGAAAAATAGCCAAGACATACACAATTTGTCAATTTTAATTTTAAAATTTCCTTTTTAGCCATCTTTTAATTGTCAGGTATCAATTAATTAGAGAAATAGTCCCTAAATGTTTCACTGTAAATATACTGTTCTCAGGGTGTCCTGTTCAGCATGATGTTGTGACCTGGTGATAATCAGTTTTGAGAGTTTCCTGATAGCTTCAGAGTTGAGCATCAGAATCCAGACAGAAAATCCAGATTTTTGTTCAATTTTATCTGAGTCAGTAGTCAGTTGAAAAAGTACGTCACTGACAATGCTGCCATTACTCTTTAGAAACCCTCTTTTGGAAGGAAAATCAAAGGGGCTTGATGAGGACGTTCACTGATACAGCGTGGTTCATTTTACATCAGGGTTTGCTTTTGGTGCAAGAAGTAGTTTTATGGGATTTGTATTATTTTTATAGCTTTGTGTATTCTCGGTTCTGAGGTTCATAACTGATCTGCATAATGTGACAGAATGCCTCAAAAAGAACTGTAACTCTAAATGAAGTTTCTATGATTGTTGTCTTATTAGTCTTCTCTCACCTTTTCTTCTTTTTTTAGGGTATCTGGGTCCCTGAGGGAGAGACCGTTAAGATTCCTGTAGCCATTAAGATCCTTAATGAGACCACTGGTCCAAAAGCCAATGTGGAGTTTATGGATGTAAGTAAGACATGATCAGGGTCTTTGAGTTAGGCCAGGGTTGGTGGATGGTGTCATTCTGTAGTCCATGGAGATTATAAAGAGGAATTCCTGTCAGTTTTCTTTCCTTATGTTTAAATACCAGGAGGAGGCTTTTACACAGGACCTGTAAGGGCTGGGTTTTTCATTCCAAATGTCATGGACCCTCAGATATTTGGAGTTTTCTTATAAATGGTTTTCTGATCGGTGTAAGGCCAAAACTTCTCCATCTCATGTGCCACATATCATATGTTCCTGTAACAGAAAAGCCAGAGACAAGAGAGAAGGAGTTGCAGGGGTGCATCTTGCCATGCATGCAACTATCTACTGGCACAGAACTCACGGGAACATAAGTTTATCTCAGCCCTCTTCTGCTTCACTATTCTGAAAACTAAGCACCAAGAGTCTGAGGGCTGTGAGCAGCAACAAAGTATAACAGAGAGGGGGGGTAAAAGCCTAAAATATGCTGAGTTTAAAAGCCCTTTTGCTTTACTAATCTGAAATACCATTAATAAGAGGTCAAGATCATAATTTTCATGAATGTTCTGTGATCACAGTGACTATGTACTCAGTTTTTAGCTCTGTGTCAAGATCAAGCCTCATTGACACCATGGATGTCTGTATCCCGTTCAGTGACAATTTTTTGGCAAGTCACAGAAATTTGCACTTTTTTTTGTAAATCCCTCTTGTGAACTTGAATATTACACAGGCTTTTTAAGTCTGGCAGATCTGCTCAGTGTATAGACCTAATTGGGTTAGCATTAAAGAGACTGTAATCCACAAGGAGAATGTACAGTTATGGATTTAGCTGTTTCAGACGGCTGTTTCATGTGTGAGTTCTTAGGCAGTTGAAGGAAGGCTGTGCAGAGGAAGGGATTTCCTGTGCCTTTTACAGAGCACTGTGCAGTTTTGTTGATTACATTCCGTAATCATTAGGCACAATAATTAAAAAGAGGCTTTTTCAGCCCTGTTTAAAAGCAATGAATTGCACTGAAGGGATAATTAGTATCAGCAGTCAGTGATGTAGGTTCCAGCCTAAAGGTGAGGGAATTGTTATTACTATATGAAAGTCGGTGGAACTGAGAAACTTGCACCAGCTGAGTCTGATCTGATAGAGAAGTAATAGTAATATCTCCTGCTCTGATACGGGTTAACCTTGAAGTGCTCTACAAAGAAAACTTAAGGTTAAAAGGCAAATTTGCTTGTCTGAGGTTTCATAGCTTAGCTTGTTCAGCTGACTTAGTTCACTAGACCACAGTTCCCTCCGGTGTATGCATCCTAACGCCAGATAAATGGCTCAGAAATGATGGAGGGTTTTTGGCAACTCTAGAGATTTGTAAGGTACAGTTACACTAGGAAAGGTCTCTCTCTAAATTAGGAGTTTCTCATGAGTCTCTGACCCAGTGGTAACAAGGTGAGAGAAAAGTTAAAGTTATTTTTAGTTCTTGAGTTTAAAAATAACCTTTAAGTTATTTTTAATCATAATAAAAGAGAATTGGACTTCATCATTAGCTGATGCAAGTGACAATAAGAAGAAATAATGAGGTTTTGTATCAGTGCTGTTTTTGATATATGTACAATGGTCTGTAATCCTTTACTGTACTGCATGGGTGAAGAAGGTGATTTAATTTCATTCTTTTGAATCCAGTCCTGCCATCCTTGACTCCTAACCAAGTCATTTATGTCCTGAAACAAGCTGCATTTTGAAAGAGAATGACTTAGGCATTGTTTATGGTTTTAATGTGACCACTCCCCCCCGTCCCAGAAAAGACATAGTTCTAAGTGTTTAAAAATTATAAGCCCTTATGAGGAGATAACTTAAATATCTTTCACAGAAGAGTAAAAGTAGAAAAATGTGTTTGACTCATTCACACTCCAAGACTTTGGTCAGTACAGCTATCCTGATAAAACAGAATACCACTTACTGATCTTATTTTATGAGGAACACTTAAGTGTATGTACGGAAAAAAATGCATCAGTTGTACTTCAGTAAAAAGAGTATTATAAATAGTTATTGTTGATTAAAAGCACTCGGTAATGTTTTAAAGGTACGTGGGTGATTAATTGCTGTTATGAACATAGAGAGGTTAGGTGTTTCTCAGATAAGGATCTGACATGTTGATAGTCAATGGGAAGAGGAGATTAGTGGGAAGGAGGTGTCGTTATATGAGTCACACCCTTGACTTTCATTTTTTTGTCCTTGTCAAGTTACAGGTGTGCTTCTATCAGCAATTACTTCTTCCTGGATTGTGAATGTCCTTGTACTTGCAAGTAAAAGTTAGCATTCCTTTTAGAGAGGCTCTGGAAAATGGAAAACCTTTGGTAAACAGAGGTTTGTGTACAGAGGGAGCACTTGGGACACGAGTGTCTAGAGAAATAGCTGGTATAGATGCTAGTGGCACTGTCCATAGCTCTGGTTAAAACTTGTAATGTTGGCCAATGTAAGTCTAAAAGTGCTCTGCCAGCTCCTGAAACTCTGCTAAATGTTATGCTGAAAGAGTAAAGAACAACAATTTGGCTACTGGGCTGTCATTTGAGCACCCTGAACACCCACTAATGGATCAGTAATGACTATAATGATATAATGCGTGATATTAGACCTACTAGGGCCAAATGCCTCCCACCCATTCCCATCAGGGGATGATGAACTGGCCAGCATCAAGAAGCACAGCCCTTATTTGGAATTTTTCTTTGGGGAGTTGCAGCAGAGTCTTTTTTCCAGGCTTTCTCCACACATTTCCAGCCAGCTCTTTTCTTTTACTATGCTCCCTGTGTTCCTACATGCTTTTTATCACTGCAGCAGTCCATATCTGTTACGGCCATGCAACCTGGAGTCGGCAAAGTAACCCAGACTGCCTTCTTCAGGGCAGAACCAGAATGTGTGCGTGGGCTTTTATGGATTTGTTTTCACCGCACAGAGGATGTTGTTACAGTTTTGTAAAATGTAGGTTTACGGTTTTTCCACGTGTTTCTGAGTATGTATTATCTCTGGAATAATTTCAGAGTCTAAAATATTTCCCCTCTGATGTTGAAATGGTTAGGTGCTTAAAT
>VZRE01002051.1:706541-756452 GCA_013396775.1 Cephalopterus ornatus
GAGTGTGTAGGGGGGGTGTGTGGGGGGGGTGGGGGGGGGGGGGCATAGTTTCTCCTCCCTGCTTGGCTGGTCACAGCTCTTGTCCCCAGAAGGGGACTGAAATTTGAATCCGGAGTGCAGATGCTCTTGCTGCTGGTCTGCCTGAAAGTGTGTCAGGGAGGGAGTCCCAGCAGACACAGGGGTATCAGGAGGGAACTACATCCTGCTCCTCGCCCCAGGGCTGGTGACAGAATTTAAGAAGGGCCTGAGTTTTAGGCAGGGAGGACAGGCGTCTAGTGAGGCAAAAAGGCAAATATGCAGCTAAGGGGCGATTTGATAGTGTAACAGGGACTTACTGTAAAGCCTTGGGTCAAAGCCACGGGCTGCCCAGGTGTTTTACTTCCGTCTAAGACTCCAAAGTCATCCACCACGGAATTTTTTGCAAAGTCTTTTGGTTCTTTAATACCTTGCATTCACGTAAAGAGAAGAAGCCACAGACTTTTCACAAGAGACGTCTTGTAATTTAGTAAGAAAATAAGCATTTTGGCAAAAGGTTCACAGAAGTAACATACAACCAAGGAGAAGCATTTCACTAAAGCACCCAGCACATGACAACCACAACTTAGGTAAAATACAACCCATTGGTTTTAAGATACCCACAAGAGATTAAGGAAAGAGTAAAGGAAGAAAAGAGATTAAGAAAATAAAGAAGGAGTAAAGAAAGAAGTTAGAATAAGAAAATTGTATAGCTACCACTGAGAGGTCACATGATGATGGCAAACACAAGAAAAAGTACAGGAGAAAGAGGAAAGTATACAAGAAAACACAGAGTCAACAGTTGCTATTACAATAAGCAAAAAACCAGGAGTTCTGTCAATACAGAATCTCCAATCTATGCAAGGTGCCATCTCCCACCTCTTGAGTCCCAAAACTGCAGGAAACCAGGATCCAGGGAAAGAGTTTGTGAAATGTGTCTGTCTGTTGCAGTGGTTGGAACAGGGCTTTCGCCTTCATCTGTGGACAGAATTCTTTGGTGAGGTGCAGCACTGCTTTATAGATTCTTTGCTTATTTAATAACAACACATAACTTAAAACAAACCACCCTCATCCCTCCCACCAGCCAGGTTTCAGGGGCAATTTCAGGGCGCACTGTGAAAACAATTTCCCTTTCTCAGCCTCAATTTGTTTGACTGTTATGATAAGTGATAAGTCAAGTAGCCATTGGCCTGATCAGATGGTTTAACATCGAGCCAGACACTTGACTGGTAATGTAACAGATTCTAAAGTCATGCTGCAGTTGGAGAGCAGAGCAAACAGCCTTTGAGGCTGAAAAAATAAATTTGTCTTGAGGAAACAGACAACTGATGCGGGTCTTCCCTCTCTAGCCCTCTAAGGCCAATGTTTGCAGCAAGTAATCCTGTGAGCTCTGATTCTGCCCAGGGTTTTGATCCACTTACTAGTTTAATCTATCCTCTCTGAACTTAAATGCTCCATTATCTGTTAGGAAATAATTAGAGGCTGCAAGCACAAGTCAGCATACATAGAGTTCCTTGGGAGTCCCTGAGCTCATTGAGATGAAGACAGTTTGACTGATGGTGGTCAGCTGATATTGGGCCAGGAGCTAATAATAGAAGGCAGCACTGCTTAGCTAGGTGAGAAAGTTAACTTGGGAAAAATTAAACTGAAGGGTTTGGGATTTATGGTTGGAAATAAATTTCCCATTCTCATTTGTTTCCTGGTAAGAGAGCGTCAGAGGCAGTTATTTCTTCTATGGTTTTATAATTAAGATCTAGGGGCTTCTTGCCTTGGCCTGGACTCACTGCAGCTCCCTGCTGTCTGTAGGAGTAGCGTTCAGTGCGCTGGAGAGAATTTATCACACGAAGTGCAAAGGTAATATGTGACAATGACCTCCACCAGGCATGCAGTAAACCAATTAAAGCTGTATATAAGGGGCTGATACCCACATCTTTTCTTTACATCTGTTCGAGTTAACTAAATTAATAAAGCAGTCAGATGTGCTGCAGAAAGAAACAGCTTTTTCTGAATTGTAAGCCTGTTTTATAATGAAGGCAAGTCCTCGAGGATATCAATATCAAACTCATCTTCAGTTCAGAGGTTTCAAGACGAAAAAAATCATATAGCTGGCTAGCAAAAGAGAGTTTCATCTCCTGTTCACAGAGGTGTGGATAGGTCTAGATGCTTTCTTTGTTTCTTCAGGTATGTCTAGATGCCACTGTGGGAAGTACACTGGAGGTACAGCTAGCTAGTCAGGTGGGGAAGGTGAGAGAAGACTTACCTTTTCTTGGTTTCCACCACTGGCATTAGACTTTGGGTTCTTTCCTTGGCCCACTGTGGCATTCACAGAACCCTTGAGGCTACAGACACACCCTGTGATGTAGTTTCTCAGCTAACACTGATGCATTTGCACGCAGTCTCCTTTTAAGATGCTGCCTTATGTGACTATGTAAGTGACTGGAGAAATATTTTTGTCTGTCCCTTATTATTTTTAATTCCTTGTACTCATCTCATGCTACTGCCTAGCCTAGTGTTTGACTCAGGTCAGTCCATGTAGATGCTTCTGCAAGTCTGAAAAGAAATCAGTACTAACAGTAGCTGGATCCAGGCACTCCGCAGTCATTCTGCTGACTGCCTGGCTACTTGGGAAATACAACCAAGTTCATCTGGAACCTCAGTTTAAAGGGCAACTGTAGGATCAAATTAAATCCTTTCTGGCAGCAATGAGACCTTTTTCCTTATCCTCTTCTGCTGTCATTTATGTAAACATCCTCCTTTCCAACTGGCATTAGGGGTCTGTGTAAGAACTGCCTGGCACTGTGCTCCAGCTGCAATTCAAACAGGTTTTCACTCCATCATGTCAAGTTACTGAGGGTGGGGGGCAAAGGGTGACCAAACTCCTCTGATTGTAGACTCCCTTTTGTGCAGCCTCCCCGCTCCCTCCCACTGGCACACACTGTAAGTATGAGTAGAGCCACTTAGGAGGGGGAGCTGTTTGCCTGTCAATTCCAGGCATAGAAGCTCACTGTGATTGCAATTACAATTTCCGACTTGTCCAGAGATGCCAGAAATCAAGCTGTCCTTGAGAGCGCTGCGTACCATGCACAGGCCCCGAGAGTGATCAGCCTCTACAGAAGCTGGAAATCCGATCACTGCTGAAGGTTAACTGCTCTTAGTCATCCGAAGATTAACTGTTTCAAGGCTGCATTTCTGTTATTTCCATCTTAAGCAATGATTTTCTCTGTAATTTTTTATTTAAGTAATTTTTCCTTCCGTAGTATATGAGGATAAAATGTGTGTGTGTGTGTGTGCAGGGGGAATGTTAATTTTCCACGTGCAAGGGCAAGTGGCTGTATGGAGAAAATACAGATACAGAGAGGATGAAGTACAAGCACAGACAAACAAGCCAGGCTCTTTGGAAACAATTCTGCTGGCATAACACTCCAACTGGAAAATACGGTGAGGGAAAGTGAGTTGAGTTGGCTTGCTACTGGTGATGGGCGAAATCTGAGCTCTAGTGAAACCTATGAGAGCTGTGAATTTGCCAGTGAATTCAGTAGGGCCAGGACCTCACCTCCGGAGTAATCCTTCCAAGAAGTCTGCCACAGGTTTAAGGAAGAATCCCATGCTTTAGTGAATGACTGACAGTATGAGTTTCTCCTAAATGAGGTGGGAAGTATATTCAGAGGCTTTTTGTTATGGCAGAACTCCTTATTTCAAGTTTGTATTGTTTTATGACTCGGAACCCCTGCATAAGGTTGGATAAATCTGTGAGCAGGGAGAAGATGTGGTGAGAGTGTTAGTTTATTCACTGAGAAATACAGCTGTGGATTCATTGAAATGATTTAAAATTCAAATCAAATTCAAGAATTAGTTTTGGCTGTAAAGTGTGTGTATGAAGGAAACATTTTGAACTGATGTCCTGTATTACACTTTCTATTTAAAGGTATAAGGTCCCCCAATAACAGGGTTGATACCGGTTGCTTTGAAGTGCACTTGTGGGCTTGGTTGCCAAAACATGAAGTCAGTTATTAGCTTGGCTGTACATGTTATTTATGAAGGTCAGGATCCCCTAGTTGCCACTGTTTTATCAGGACACAGTAGAAGGGAGCTTTCTTGAGAAAGTATGAATCAAACAGGCAACAGATGAGAATATTAAAAAAAAAAAAAGAGGGAGAGAAGTGGTGCTGTGAGTATCATAAGTGGTACACAATAGTTTAATTAATCAGACGCTTGTGGAATTTGTATTTCCATGATGAGCTTTCTGTTGCATACAGTACTGTGAGGGCTTGTTCTTGGCATTGTGCTGTATGTTGCCACCCTGTACTATGGGTTAAATCTGGACCTGGGCCAGAATGCTCTCCTCCAGCTTCATATTTTCCCAGGACTTATGTCCTCGTATCTGAATGTGGGCTTTTAGGAGAGTAATCTTAAGCACTTCAATAAAAATTTCTGTTTGATGTTGTAAGGCCATGAATTTTGGGGACTCACCTCCCAAGAGGATAGCGCTTGCAGGTGAGGGTCTTTTTATCTGCACAACAAGTGAATGGTGTGATTTAAGGCAGAGGGGAAGATGTACCCCCTGTAAGCACAGATCTTGCTGGCGTGGAAGTCTATAGCTGAAAGACTTGTCACTACAAACATGAGAAACAGCCTTCCTTAAGCATCAGCAAAGTGACTAGGAATACTGGAAGGCTTCATACAGTCTTTCTGACATCCCGATGCAAAGTGCAGAAATAAAACTGACAAAACTTGGTAAAATGAAAAATGAGATTCTTGAACAATGTTTGATCTGTTGTGAGAAGAGGCTGACACAGATATCCAGTTTTAAAGCAGCGTTTGATGCTGACAACCAGGTGACTAGTGCTGACTTACCACTGAAAGAAACTAAAAATCTGTATTTAAGAAAGATCTTATTGCTTTGCATTCTTTCTTTGTGCCTCCAGCTCACATTAGCAATATAAAATAGGCACATGTTAATGTTCAAGTTCCTAAAGGGCAGTGTGTATGCCAAAATGTTGCCACGCTGATAAAAAAATGCAGGTTTTTATGGGACCCCTGTTAATAAAAGAGAGGTACTGTTTCCATGGGCTTAACTGTAATGCATCCCAAAGAAACCATCAGTAGTTTGAGGTTAAAGGTGAATCTAATGAGATTTGAGGGAAAGACTGAAGAAGAAATGTCTTGATATTTGTCAGAGGAGCTGGCTGTGAAACTGCATGAATATGCTGGCTAATCATTTTTGAAGCACACTTGTCTGTGATTTAGCTCAGTGCCAGATGGGCAGGCTATTCCATATCAGATTTTTCATGCAGGCAGGCTGATGGGGCTGGGTGAGCTCCAGCATGTGCTGCAATTCGCAGATCAGCAACAACGCAGAAAGCAAGCAAGGGCAAAGGGCCCTGGAGGATCAATGCATTGTATTTGTCATACTTGGTTTTATGCTGCCAAAGTGCCAAGTCAGAGTTAAGGGAGAACAAGGGTTACTGTGTTGTAGTGAGAAAAAAAAAAATCCAAGACTCATGCTGTGACCATTTTTAATAGGAATGTAAGGGTATGGGAGCACAGGCTCATAGGAGCTGAATTTGAAGTATCACTTGAAATATATTCTACCTTCAGAATATTGTAGTTTGGAATACTTCTCCCTTAGTGCTTTGTTGCAGATAACCCTTCAAAAATTGTTTCCATGTCTCAGCACCGATCCAGACACCTCTGATACGTCAGCAACTGTCACAGATTTATAAAAACAATTATCATCTGTTTATATTAATATTCTACGTATTATTTACAAGTGATAGTCAGCTGTTCCTATTGCTGCTTGTCCCATAGTTGTAATGGAAAAGTAAGACAGGGAAATCTGGTACCTGACTGGCTTGCTGATAATCTTTGTCATATTCTGCCAGTACCTTTTAGGCAGCACTGCAGTTACTGGAATGAACAGATAGAGCTGGGGTCACGCTGGGGCTGGCAGTCCATGGGGCAGCAATTGCTGGCTTGAAATGCCTGGTCCTTCAATACTAAAACTGGGGTTCCAAAAATAAAAAGGTTTTGCAGAGCAATGTTTTCCACATTAACTTTGGTGTTACTTTTTGTTGTAATATACAGCGTTCTCTTGGACCTGTTGAAAACGCGATGAGCTCGTCCCTGCCTTGAAATCCAGATACACACAACAGATAAAGGGTAGACAAATGATTATTAGTATAACAATTTATAGATGGGGGACTCTGGATTGCAACACACATCTCCTAACCTCTAAGCAAATTACTTAGTTTTTTAAAATTAATTTTTAATTATGCTCTGGTTTTAAATTACCTTGGAAAGTTTACTTAAACAAGCAAATACTTGTTTAAGGTGTTGGGGTTTTTTTCCAGACAAAGCTGTTTTGTCTACTTATCCATTGAGAATGTGTTTAAAATGTTCTTTTCAAACATCTCTTGTTATCAGTGCTTTCCCCCAGGTCACGTATTTTAAAGAAACTGGATGACACTGGATATATAAGGCACATTGTGTATCAGCAGTGAGAGAGAGAGAGAATAGCTCTTAGTTACTTGCAAGGTGATTATAAGTGTGTCTTGAAGGTTTCTGCTTCACACAGAATATTAGGCTTTTAATTACAGAGACAAATAGGCATTGTACAAAATAGAATTATGTAAGTTTCTGATAGACCAGGACCTGCTTTATCTTCATGCTTTACATGACAAATAATACAGAAATGTTTAAGAACAGACTTTTGAGCTGTGTTGGCAAATTGCAGCTCTGTTGCATTTGCTCAATAAAAGCTTCAAAGGCTTTTATTGATAGGCTTGCATAGGGAAAATCTGTGAGAAGATATGGAGCAGAGTTGATGCAAAGGTAGAAAACAGCGGAGGTACAGTCAAGGAACAGTTTATCTGATGGAAATGTAAGACCTCAGTTAAGTAGAGGAACGTGGAACAGGGTCTAGATAAAGGTAATTCTCTGGGCTTTGATTTACTGACAGTGGATAGGCAGCCCCCAGGTTGAATCTATGGGAAATATTCTCCAGTATTGAGGTGCTCTTGCAGTCCATGCAGTGCCCTTTGATGGAGTTCAGTGGGATGATTTGTGTACATGAAAGCAGAATTTTGCTCTTTGTTTTCTGAACCCAAACCAATAGTTTTTTGTTTTGTTTTTTTTTTAAATAAATTCTGGTTGTTTTAGGTCAGTGCCCAGAGTTAGCTGCTAAAAACACAAGTCCTCTGAGAAGTTATTTCAGTAATTAAAATGTTTGGGGAAAAATGGTGTTTGCAATGAGGAGAGAAAATTAGTTTCATTGTTGCATGATTTTTGTGGCAAAATACTGAACAAATATTTCTCGGTAAAATATATTTATTCACTTGCTGAAACTAAAAGGAAGAGTTTCTGCTGAAGCTTTTCAATGGGAGATATATTCCAGTGAATTCCTCAGCTAGAAGATGTTTTTCTGAAATTTTATAGTGATAGAAGCACCTGGTTTTTGTCATTTTCTGAATGAACTCTGGTGAATTTCTGTTTTCAGTTGTTTCAAGAGTCAGACTATGTTTATTAGATAGGAATGTTGTCAAATCCAAACTGGAATATTAAACACTATGTGCATGATAGTAGGGAGGAAGAGCTGTGGAAGCTGAGGAGAAAATCGCAGGCAGAGTGATGTGGAAGCGCTGTGACACAGGGAATGTGAGGCAGCTTTTGAGGACTTTGTGGCTCACTGATGACAGCTTGGTCAGAAAAAAAAAAATCTAACAGTGAACCAGTCAGTCCAGTGAAACTTTCCTTGTTTAAATATCATCCCTTTGCAGCACTTGAGTCCTGAGTGTGATGCTTTTGTGCGGATGAATGCAGATGAGGGAACAGTGGAGATGAGTCTGATTTGAATTCTTGGTAGTGAGAGGTGAAATAGCTGCATTACAGGCAAAATATATCTTTGATTAAAACAATTCTTAATGTTGATTATACACTTGATGAAATTAGGTTTTAATCTGATGCTATCCCTTTAAATTGATCCTGGAGAAGGAAGAAGCCTTGAGTGTGTGTGATTGTGAAGTCAAGCTTTTCAACAGTAACAGAAAATATCAAAGCAATGCCCGAAGACTCTTGAGAAAGGAGTGAGGACTTGATAGATTTTTTTTCTATCACTCATTCTTAACACCTCACCATCACTCACCGAAAGTTAAAAATCAAAGCAATAGCTCCCTCCTTCTGAAAGGAATCTGCAGCCAAGGCTAAAAATGTGTATAAGCTGGTCAGGGACAAGATCTGTTTACGCTCGCATTCGAATACTGCTGAAATGATGGCTTTGTTAGATTGTATGGTTACAGCTTCAAGCATTTTTGCTAGTTGCATCAAAATAGTAAGAAATAAATCACTTTTGACAGACTGCTCTGAAATAATGACGTGTGTCACAAGCTGCAAGTAAAACATTTGTCAGAATGATACAGTATTTTTACTAAGAGGTCTTGTGCACTGTTAAACCACTTACTCCTGATCTGCAAGGAGGAATCTCCAGCCTGAAACCCACTGTTACTTCTCTTGACAGCTTTCAGTGGGAACACTTCTGGTTGTTGAGATCCTGAACTCTTGGCTATTTATGACTAAAAGTGAACTGAAAATGGGCTTTCTCATCATCATAATCGGTGGTTTTGGGCAAGGTTCACAGAAGGGCTGGTGGGAGCTGTCCCCTGACCAAGTGTTTGATGGAAAATCCTTACTTATTTTGTTGTGCACTAGAGGTCTGTTCCTTTAGGCTTGAGAGTCCTCCTCTGCTAACTCAGGCTCTGATGAATTGGGAGACTTAATTGGTACAAGGCAGGGAGAAGTAAGAAGCATATGGTGCGTGGGTTCGACAAAATATATCTCCTATACTTTCAAGCATTTAAATATGTACGTGCTTAGAGTTAACATGGAGGTCCATGCCCTCAGTGCTTGCAGGACAGGGATCACAGGACTGCTTTTTTTCTTTTCTGTTTTTCTAATTTATTTTAAGTTGCTCCAAAATAAATAGTGAGCTTCTGTAAGCACATGAAGGTGTCTATTTCTGCATGAATAGGACCTTCTGCTTCTCCAAGGTGGGCAGATTTGACCCAGCAGTCTGTAAGCATCACCTTCAAGAGGAAGAGCTTTCAAATCCCTAAACTGTGCTAGTTTCAAGTGTTTGGAGGAAATTGGGGCATCTCTCCGATGCATTCGAATCACAGGGGGCAATCGCTTGCATTTGAATTCAGTGTCAACCATGCAGGCAAAGTCAATCAGGCTGTGTACCCTCTGCTGTGTGCAAGTGCTGTGACAGGCAGGGGAGTCTCAGAGGGTTTGCCTGCTCTGAGAAATGCAGCACATTTAAAGACACCACCTCCAGAAAAGGCCGTGTACCCACTCAGCGGTGAGAGGCCAGCCAGGGACCAACCCTGCCCTTGGACAGTGGAGAGCACACTACTGCAGTGTTGTACCATGCCTTGCTCATCACCAGGCTGCAGCCTGAATGCAGTTTGGGACACTGATCCAGAGCCACCTTCTCCTGATGGAGCTTGATTAAGAGCCAAGTGAGTGGCACTTGCCTTGTGCTGTTTCCATCACATTTGTGCATGATGGAGTAAAGGGTGTGGTCCCTGATGTGGAATTTTATTTTGTTTTTCAGTTTTAGTTTTTATCCTAGAGAGTTCTTGGTGTAATGACAAACCTGACGGATGGATTTCCAGAACTTTCTGAAGAAATAAGTTAATCTCACCGTTTAATGATGCGAAACACCTATATTCCAGTCTAAGTATGCAGTGACTACACTTACTACCCAACAGACATCTGCTTAAGCTCCTCACTGAAAACCAAACTCTAAAAAGTTCAAATCTCTTACATCCAAAAGCACCCATTCTAAACCTGTAGGCTCTTTAACCATGGGAGTTTGTCCTGGCTCTGAGGAAACACATGGAAACAAGACTCATAGTGTTATCTTCTCTGTTTGGTCACATACAGCTTCTTTAACAGGGCTTCCTAAAGCAAAACAAGCGTGAAGGGAGTTTCACGGAGATGGTGGTTAGTGCAGAGCTCTGGCTCACAGCTCGTTAGACTTCTTTAATGACAGGGCTTTGATTTAGACCTCTAGGTATTTCCTGCTGTCCCAGCCACCCTCAGTGTTTCCCCACAGTAAAAGCAATTGGCCATGTGAGCGTTAACATAGAATTTGGACTGGGATGTGCGCTGCTACACTTCAGTGCAACGGTCATTGGTGAACCTGTACCTACTGTAAACATTCATCTTGCTTTAGGCTTGGAGTATGGATTTTTTTTTTTAATACCTTTGTTCATTTGCTCCTGGGTCCTGCTTCTCCAGAGAGAAGTTGAGACAATGTTGTACGCGACCTGGGTGTTGTCACCATCTCCCACAAGGGTACAGTCACAGAAACCTGTTCCTCAGGACATGGGATGTGCTGCCATATTTGCACAAGCTCAGTCCTGCAGCAGTAACCTCAGGGCTGACTCTGCAGCATTCAAGTGTATTCGCTGTATTACATATTACACAGCAGTAAAATTGGTTTTAGAAGCTGTTTGCCAAGTCCCAAATAAGACTTTTGCCTGGAATTGCCATGTTAATGTGTCTGCTCCTAATGACTATAAAAGGGTTCCTGGAAAATCAGCTATGGCAGTTTATGCTGTTACTGTCCTGCTGCTCTTCTGCTGTGGGACTCCAATATCCTTTGCTGGTCCCTATAGCTGCAACTCTCATTTCATTTTCAGAAGTGGCTGGGACATTTCCACAGAAGCTTTTCAGAGAGTATCTGCCTGAGTGATGAAATTTGCAGCCCAAGGGTTTAAGCATAGTAGTGTGCTCTAAAGCCAAGAAAACAGTATCCTGCATAGGGAAGTACAGCAATGGGTGTCATTGTCATACAATCAGTGTGGGCATGTATATTGCTGTGTATATTTGTGCTGTCTTGCAGCTTAAGTAGTTGTGCAGACCGCATAGGCTGTGTCAGCTGTAACCTGGAAAAAATTGTAAGACCTAGCAGACAGACAAAAGGCATTGAAATGTATGTTGGACTGTAATTGGATACGCCCTGCAGCAGGTCAGACATGCGTTCGAGGCAGGTGTTTGTCCCAGCCATTAAAAGAATTGTAAAATTAATGTGAAAAGCAGTGTGTTCAATGTAGTATCTCTCCTGTTACCACAGCACAGCTGTGCTTTCAGAAAAATGCACAGCGCAGTACGAAGTCAGCTTTTAAGTACATTTATTTACTCGACACTGATTAGGAAAAACAGCTGGGTTGTTCTTTTCTGGCTTGCTTTGTTTTGCTTTATTTGAGGGCATTTTATGGCAAGAACATTTGGAAGTAGAAGGTTAGGAAATCAGAGATTTTTCAGACTTTGTCTGTGCTAACTGAATTTTTTGTCAGATGGATATCTTCATCTGGGTCAGGAGAAGCAGTAGATCAGGAAACAGTTTTGGGTCAGATTTTCCAATTGCAATTGCACCTCCTCAGAGCCCTGTTGACACAGCTCTGCTGACAGAAAGCAGTCATAGGTCTGGTCAGTGGCACATACAAACTCACCCTTCTTTAGGATGTGCTCTTGTGACTTAATGCACATGGGAGGAAGATCTGCGTGAACCATTAAAATTACATTTATGTCATGGTTTAATTTAGTTGTTTAATGTAGGCTTGTGTATATAAATCACAGGAGTTGAGCTTAATGGAGCAATAATACAACCAGATTCAAAAGGGGCAGAAGAGAGGAATGATCGACATGACGTGATTTCTTTATACAGAATAGCATGTCTGAGAAGTGTAATGCTGAGCTGAGCATGGAAGGCTCATCTGAGCCCACCTACGGTGAGGCTGGGGGGACACAACAGTGGCCCTGCCAAGCTACCTGCAGGAGCAGCTGCCTTCTGCAACAAGGTCTTTCTTGGCCAGCCTTCCCCTCAGATACACTGACACTGCAAGCGCTGCTGTGAAGGAGGACAGCCTTGTTTTTAAGTAACTTGTTTGAGACCTTGTAGTACCTGAGCCCTCAGCTGGTCAGGGCTCACCACAGACCTGCATCTTGGAGGGAAAGGCAGGCTGAGCTCCAGAGTGCTCCCTGTGTCTGAGCTGCCTGGCTTACAGCTGTGCTGTGGGTGGCTGCCATGCACTGCTGCAGTAATACCTGAGCAGCAACAGCATACAGAAACTCCAGAAGGGAGATTTGCTCTGGCTGGAGAGTTACTCCTGTGACAGACTTACTGCTCTTGCAGACAGACGAAGAAGGGTGCCTGATGTCCAACAGAAGCCTTTCAAAACTCCTGTCATTTCTCAGGTGCCAGTGTCACAAAGACTCTGACTCCTAGGGGAAAGATGAAGTACCATATCTTAATCACTTCTCTCCCCTCCATCCCTTTTATATTTCAACTGTCAAAGGAATTTTTTCAGGAAAGAAAGGTAAGGTGATCTGGGGCACTGTTCCCACTTCTGCTTCGGATTTCCCATGTGACTGTGGATCGTAGGTTGTGCTTTTCTGTACCTCGGTTTCCTCTCCATTAAATTAGAATAGGAACAGTTTCAAACCCATTCATGTAATTGTGCCAATTGAGTGTAGAGACAAGATCTGCAGACACACGGCTACCAAAAGATTCAGAAAATTGCAGAGGTTGGTTTTGAAAGATGTCAGTGCCACCCAAGGCAAGTTTGTGAGTTAAGGTGCTTTACCTGATTAAATGTTTTAGAAAACATTTAGAAAACACTCAGCAGAGTACCCAAGAGCCACAGAAACTGTAGCTCCAGGGTCGTTAGTGTCCAAACAGATTTTGAAATGGGGATACGTATTCCTTATTTGCTGAACAGATTTTTAAAATGCTGCTAAGTCATAATGTTTCTGTTGTTGTTGTTTGTCTGTTTTGTTTAATTAGGCTCTAGCAGAACAATTGCATTCTCTTATACTTTGTGTTTGTGCTGTGCTGGATAGACATAGCCCTGAGTTTAGTTCTCCTGTAGATGGAAGTTCCAGAAAAATAACAATAGTTTTACTAATGAGAAAAACCACGTGAAGCCAGAATTCATGCTAAATTAGTATCTGTTAGTAGCTTAGATCTATAATGAAGGTTTCCTTGCTCTCTGTTGTGTGTCTCAATTCATTATGGAGCAGTCCATAATATTTTATTAACAACATTTTTTTTTTCTGGAACTGTTCCCCAAAAGTATGTGCTTTCCCGTAATATCAGAACGAGACAAATAGCACTGTTGCTTTTATTATTGTACAGACGTGTCTTTCCTTTGGACTCAGACAGACTTGGAAATGGTGAGTTGCTGGAGAGTAATGGAGCACATGCTTCAAAGTCTTGTCTGGTTCCTTGGCAGGCAAAAAGAGTATCTTGTCTCTGTTCTAATCAGTTCTCATTATAAAGCAAAGTACTTCAGTTACACGTTCTGGGGAAACTCTCACCTTTACTCAGAGAGGGAGTGGGCAGCAAGTACTATCCCCTTATGCATCTGCAGGAGAAAAATGAATGGGGTAAAAAGGCAGAGGAATTTTGTGCTCTGAAACTGGATACTGCACCTGTTGACAGGTGCCTTCAGCGTACTTTGGTGGCCTTAAGGGACATTTTCTAGTCACAGCAGAAGAAAGGCTAAAATTGTTTCAAGGAGACCCCATATTTAAGAGTTGAGTGAGCGGGAACTACAATAATTTGAATGTGAGCAAACCTACTTAAATTCAGATCTGTTTTCTAATTTCTTGTATCGGAATGTTCCTCAGATCTGCTCCTCCGTCATTCCGTCAAATAGCCCGCATTTATTCATTTATTTATTCTTCACATACATTTAGGAAGAGAAAGAAAGGAGTTGCTCCCCCCAATGGGGACCATCTGCTCCTTTCTTATTGGGAGGGAAAAAACCCTACAATTAGTGTCTTGTTCATCTTTTTGTTTTACCAAAAAAAGAGAGGGACAGAAAGAGAGAGAACTATTATGCAAATACTCTGCAATTTGGTTTCAAATAGTCTTTGTACTACGATGAGCAATTTCCTTTAATACAAACTCAGCCTACTTGCCAGAACTGGGGGTTTTTTGGTGTGTTGTTTTTTTTTTCCCCCCTTAATATAGGGAAGGGGAAAAAAAACCCATCCAACTTTTATGAGTTGGGGGTATACTATGTTCCTCAGATGACAGCTTCAACTTTTTCTCATCCTTTTTAATTTCCTTCTTCCTTTGGTAGTATTTCTGCTGTTATTCTGTAAGTTGTCAGAAAGATGTCATATACGGGTTTTTTTGGGGAGAAAAAAAAAAAAGGCAACAAAAAACAGAGAACCAAAATAGCTTTACAAAGCCACAATTTCATCTCCCTTTTCATTGTTCCATTGCCATGATGAAGTGGTCCTGAAATGGAGGAGTCAGCTTAGTGAATGAGAGAGAAGAGCTTTCTCTCTGCTGCATTTAAATGCCAGTTACTTGTGATGGCAGCGTTAGCTCTAAGAACAGTTACGGAGTTTTTTTTATATGAAGCTTCTCTGCTCCTTGTCAGTAGTATGAGCTTTAGGGTTGAATAGCAGAGCCAAGATTAAATCCTTCTGGTCCTTGTTTCTGGACAACCCAGCTTGGTAGCTGAAAACTACTAAAAGTTATGGTCTGGAAAAGACAAAGTCTAGAAGAAAGAAAGGAATATTATTTCCTGTTTACCGTGTGGAAAGCTGAAGTGTGGAAAAAAACAAAATGACTCATCCAAGATGTGTTGAAAGAAGACTTTGGAGGAATCAGGAGTTGAGCTTAGAGGCTCAAATTTAGAAACCTGCTCCTTTCCTGTAGTGATTTACTTGAGGATCGGGATACAGGGAGGAATGCTGCTGCACCTGGGCTACTACAGCATTGTCACAAGCCCTGGTTTAGGCTACTGCTGTGCAGCAGTCAATGAGATGGTAACATGGTCATATCCTAATGCCTTAATGAATCTGCTGACTTCCAGTGGGACTTAAGAGCATGAGGCACATTTGAAAAGCCCACGCTAAACTTCCCGAGTCTTGGACCTTTGCAGGTTGAACTTTTGGGAAAGCATCAACATATAAATGTTACATGCTTAAGTCTGTAGACACTGAGCATAAATTCTCTGATCCAGTAGGACATTTTGGCACATACCAAATAATACCTTGTGAAGTAAGGCATAACTGACCCTCTTGCTATACACAAGAGGCAATAGTTTGCTTGCCTGATATGAAGCTGGTGCTCCATGCATTGACTACAGGTATTCAGGAACCAAAATCATGGGAAGTAAAATGAGCCCAAAGAGCCCTTAAAGCAAAGTCAAGTGTGTCACACTCACATCTTTGTTTCTGTGGCTGTAACGGGACAGGGAACGCAGGGAAGTGCGGAATTTTAGAGCTGAGCCATGACTGGATCTGTGCAGATAGTCAAGTATACATTACATCAGACTGGCTGTTCCCCAGGTATACCTAGCACTCCACAGACAGCACAGGAATTCATGGCGCTTAGGGGACACTGATCCCCTTTAGATGTGCAACAGAAAATGTCTTATGCATAGAGCCTTTAAGTTACTGGAGTAACTGGGTCACTTTTCTTGTTACAGGAAGCTCTCATCATGGCCAGCATGGACCACCCACACCTGGTGAGACTCCTAGGCGTCTGCTTGAGCCCGACCATTCAGCTGGTCACTCAGCTGATGCCTCATGGCTGCCTGTTGGATTATGTTCATGAACATAAGGATAATATTGGTTCCCAGCTCCTGCTGAACTGGTGTGTCCAAATAGCCAAGGTACGTAGTTCAAGCTGTTCTCTTTTTTTTGTCATTTTCATAACTAACTTTTAAACAAGAGTTCTATTTTTGTTCATATTGGGTTTTTTCAGGGCTGCTTTTGTTTTCAAGAAGGCTGGGTAGTTCTTGAAACACACTATTTTAGGTGCTTACAGTATTAGATTACTTGTCAATATGTCAACCAAAGTGTTTTTCTTGACTGTCTTTCCAATTTAGTGTTAATGGGAAAGCATCTTTCAGGACAGTGAGGGAAGAAGCCCCCCATGTGACATCTGGGGTGGAACACAAGGTGATTTTTCAGCCTCTTCTATGATTCAATATTCATACATACTGATTTAACCTTATGGTAGTTTTCAACCTTTCTGAGTCTGCATTGCCAGTTAAATTCTGATACGCCATCAGCTGTCTGCCCCCACACTGCCAGGAAGATAAATATTCACTTCATGTCACTCCTTGGGGAACCGCTGTGGTTCTGCTGTGTTTAAAACTATCACAACAGCTGAGGCTGGAGGGTAATGCTGCTCGTCTCTGCATAATGGGAAGTCTCAAGGGCTGGACCCCACTTTTCTTGTCATGGTGTAATGCTCTCTGCCTTCCTGGGGCTTTTTAGGAGCAAGAGCAAAGCCTTTATCATCCAGATGCAGGATCCAGGATCAGATCTGTTTTCAGACCTTCCTGAAGGTGACAGTAGATGAAGCAACCATAATGCTGGGTAGAGGAGTTGGTCCATAAAAAAGGTGGGAGGAAATCCAAGCCTCACAGTCTGATGTTGCAGCATTTTATAGGCATGTTAATGCCTTGTGCTGTGGTGGTAAAGTAGTCAGAGTTGCCTGGAGTATTGGAACACACTGGTGGGGATTGCCTGTACCTGAAGATTTGCAAAAGTTTCTTTAGGGCTGTTACCAGACCAAGGAAGGTAAGAGAGAAAACACATACTCCTGTTTGAGACCTTCCTCTCAACACAACTTCCTTCCCATCTGTTCTCCACTCTCTCGATAGTGGCCGTTATTATTTATTACAAAACATTTACACAGTGGCATCCATGCAAAGGTAATCCACCTTTATTTTCATTTTGTGCATGTATATGGCCATTGACTCCTTGGGTTAGTGGCTGTACTTGCTTTGCTGTGGACCTTATGTGGGCAGCTGGTTCAGTGAAGCAGATATCCTAATCCGTAATAGAGCTGACAGATCCATGGGAAGATTTGTGGAAGGCAGGTCATGGAACCATGGTGATTATTATCCAAGTGAAACAGGTTCTAAAGTGATTTCTACTGTAAATGGTTTCAGCTTAATGCAGGAATTGGATTTAGGTGCACTTCTTGGAAAATCATTGTCTGATGATTTTCTTGATCACGCTGTGATATGGGAGGAGGAGGTTAAGTATTACAGATATTTGAGTTCTGAGGTGGTAGGTAACCAGGCAGTGCAAAGAAGTGGGATCATACACGTAGTATTAACTGATGAAGTGTCAGGAAGAGAAAAGGGCTTTCTTTGCACTAAAAGGTTGAGAGAGTGTAGTGAAGTTTAGTTAGTTTAGTCAAATTTAATTAAATTCATCGTCTTCTGCATCACAATAATCTTGGGGTTAATTTTGTCTTGGCCTTAGTTTGCAGCATGAAGTTCATCCACCTGGCTACACATAAAGGGGACAGCAGCAAGGGACTGTTTTCCTGAAAAAGTGCAGTACTTGGTCCATACAACTGATTCATTAGCTCTGGGCCATCCCAGTTTATCTGAAGTATTTCCTCCTCTGTGTTTAGTAGGGGATGGCTTGTTCTGGTTGAGAAGGTCACCACAAGTAGTGCTTCCATGCCATGCCTGTGTGGTGCAATCCTGTTGTGGAAGTAGACTTCCAAAGCATAAAAATGTACCTTAAAGTCTTATTTTCTTCTTGTTTTTTGTAGTCCTTGTGCATTGAAAATCATTGCTGCCATGTTGCATCCATGCATAAAGATACATACCCTCCTCTATAACAATTAAGATGTCAGTGAAGAGAATAAAGAGAGGGACATAAGAGTCTGTGCATGCCATATAATGTGTAAGAGTAATGCAAATTTTGCACACAGGTTTCTGCATTGCACTGTGCTTTCTAGTGGGACAGTAGAATGAATACCTGTTCCCTTGCTGTCTCACAGACTGTAATGTCGATTGGGGTTAGAAGACGTACCCAAGAAAATGTTTCACAGCTGGTAGGAAGAACATTTGAGATCCCCAGACAGGGAGACCCCTTATTCCAAACGGTGGAATAACAGTAATACTTGTTTTCCATTCATTTGTCACATTTAACAGTGACTAGGAATCAGTCTGCAGCCTGTAAACAGGAAAGATTTAGTTTGCCTAGGATTAGACTGGTCTCCAGAAGAATCAGTGCAGAAGGTGCATCAAGCACAAGTTTCCATCCACTGCTGGAGAGCTCTGTGTATTCCGCTGTGCTCACATTTCAGGTCATACAGCTTGAGAATGTCTTTCCACATCTTGCTTTTCTAGCCTTTTGGAAATGATTGGTTGTGTCCTTCTGAAAGATACCAAAAACTTGATTAGCAATGTAATAAGAGGCAAAAATGATCAAGTGACTTCCCAGTCCTATTCTCTGCTCCCTGAAGCAGCTTCTGGTATCTTTTGTTAGATACATCTTTCTACTTTCACCATCCCTGCTTTAGTGGTGAGAATTTTCCCGAACAAGAAGAGGACTGAAGGAAATGCTTCAACTCTGAAGTTAAGGCTGATTTTTTACAAATTGTTTAAAATCAAGTTGCTGCTGCAGTGCAGTTCCTCCCTAACTGTGCTTTTCTCCGTCTGCCAGTGTGCAGGCATTTATTTATCGAAGTCATTGCTTCAGAGTTCACTTGTTCTGCCAGGCTGTTCATTTCCATATGTCTTTAATTCTGTACAACTGGATGCAGAAACTAGTTGGATGCTATTCCTGGTTGCCAACCCCTCTGTGGCTCTAGAGATCACTTCTGATGGTTGACGACAGGGCAGTTATTAAATATTACCTACTGCCAATTGGAAAAATCTTGGGTGCTTTTTTTCTTCTTGCTTATACAGATGGTGTTGAATTTATTCTCATGTTATATCATTGTAGTGTAATTGTGTTCTTCTTCCAGAAGCTTTAGTTTCTTATTTTACAGTTGAAAGATGTAAATATAGAGTAGTGCCCAAGCATTCTGCATAAAACATAGTTAGACAGCAGCTGTGTCTGAGGGGGTTCTTCCCTTCTGCTTTGCAGATACACAAGGCATCTCCTTATATCTCACTTGAATGTGAACTGTCTTGCTTAGGAACTGAGAGTTTAATCTTTTAGCTCTGAGATCAGCACAGTGCAGTTTGATGTCCAGTAAAGGAGTAAACTATGCTCACATATCAAGATACTTTTTAGAGTGGGAGCAAGAATGACAACCTTGGTGGCCTAAGGGTCTGGAAGGGTGGAAGGAATAACGCCTAATGTTAACATCCTTAGTGTTGGCTACTTGAGAAACAGATTGAGAATCAACTGCTGTAAGGATGGCACAAGCCTAGAAGTGAACTCTCGGTGAATTTGCGTCCTTCTCAGCCACTGTATACACATGTATATACATATAAATCACAAAGACTGAACAAACGAACAAAGAAAAGTGCTGTGTGCATTGGTATTTCAATGTGTTTGATACAATTTCTCTCAGCAAGGGCTGCCCAAACACGGGTGTGGAAGTGAGGAAATTCTTAGGGAAATGTGTTCAAGAAGGGAAGAAACATCTTGAGCTTTCAGGCAGGAAGAGCTGCTCGCACTCTGCCACTGGGTGAGGTTAGCTAAGGCACCTCTATTTAAGCTTTTGTCTGCTCTCTGTTACTCTTGTGGAAAATAAGCCGAAATTCTGTGGAATTACTATCTATTGTGGACCTTTGTGCTGTGCCAAATGCTCTCTGTCTCTTCCAAAGGCATCTAGAAATGCAGTTTTGCTTCTGCACTGTTGCATACAACACTTGTAACTTCAACATAGACCTGGGCGGTCGTATGTACTGTTTTACTGGGGTGGGGGGTTCTGTTACAATTATGATTTCATTCGCTGCTGTTGATTTGCATTACAGCTGTTGCCAGTTTTGCTGAGCAGTGTTCAGATGCAGAAGAACTTTTCCTGCCCCAAAGAAGTCGAGGCAGAGGTAGAGTCAGGGAGCAATTTTCCCAAAACAAAGCAGCTTGTCTACAAACATCTGACCTGTGGAGGAGAGCTCAGCTCTCTTGAGTCTAAGCTGGTGCCCCCAGTGTGTTCTGCCCTGTATGCCCCAGGGGCTGCCAGACCTGTTTTTTGTGTCCTGAACTATAATAATTCTTTGACAACCCCTCAGAATACTAATGAGGTAAAGCAGAAGTAGGTTGATACAGTGGAATGTCATGGAAAGAAAATCAAGTACTTAGGAGATTACTTTTTATACCTTTTCAATATAAAAGAATTCTCAAATTACCTTAACTAAAGCCCTGCACAGCATCAGTTATCTGGGTATGGAGGAAAACAATGTTTGAAAACACTCTAAGAAAGAAAAAAGAGAGAGGAACTTGGGGATTGAATTTTAATGAAGTGGATGCACATCTTTAAGTCTGCTCAGTATTATTCCAGCACACTTAGAGTCTTTGCTCTCTCAAAGGATTCCCTGACAGAAGTACAGATCTGCTGCTGGAAGCCTCCAGGAGCTATCACACCAAAGCCTCCTTGCTGCTTCTTTCTGCCACCTTGTTACCTGTCCTGTTCAGCTGGTTCAGGCCCCAGGGCTCTGTGGCCTTCTGCAGTTCTCTTGGCAAAGCAGGGCTTGTCCACTGCCTGCTCCTGAAGCCTCTCTCCACACCGGGCTTTTTGGAAAGGTGTATTTATTACTGCCCAGGGCAGCACTTCTCAGATGGATGTAAACTCAGAGGATATGTGAAATTCAAAGGATTAATGTTGGTTTATGCAACTGAGAAGCTGATCCAGAAGCTGGTACAGCACTTACCTCACATCCTAAATTCCATGAATTTCAGCCTGCATTCCTCATGTCTGGAGTGAGGGAGGCTCTGAGCAGGGAGGCCTGGAGGCAAATGAGGTTACACTGAGAGGTGAGAAGCCTTTCTTCTCCATAAAGACTCGATGGACTAGGAATGAGTCATTGATAGAGACAGCATTTGTTACTCTGCTACAGATGGGATGGGAGAGAAGCTGTGTGAAATGAGAGGAATCAGGGGTAACTGGACAGGTTGGGAAGAGGTGGAGGACAGTGGCTGTAGTTCAAGGTTTTTCTCGTTCATTAAAGAAGCCTACCCTACAGCTCAGTGACTATTCCATCATGGAGTGAACAAAGGAGCTTAACGACAGTCATCTATCAGCTGTCCACATTTTAAGCTTCAAGATGTCTCTATTCCCAAAGCTCCTTGCCATGACAAGGCTAATTGTATAATTATAATGCTATACCAACCCCTCCTGACGTGCTCACACTGGCAAGGACCAGGGCTAAGGGCTGTGATAATTATCCCTGCAAGCAAGTCCATTAGCATAACTGTAGTGTACTAATGGGGCTGCTCTATGAGGAAGTGCAGTGTACAGAAGAGTGGGATCTAAACCAAGGGCTGTGAAATTAAAGCCATATTGAAACAAGGCTTTAATTATGTGGAGCAGCAAAATCAAAATAGGTGGGGAGAGTATCATTTTCATCTCTTGAATCCCTCTACAGTTTCCTTTTGCTATTCATCATGATTATTTTTCTCACTCTGCTGGAAAGCTTGGATATCCACGGATTGAAAGGAAGGACCCTTTTTCTGGTGTTGTTGGAGAGCTCTCACTCAAAAAACTTTTGTCATCAAGCCTCAAAGGGGAATTACCTCACCTTGCCCATGCCCAGGGATTTTTTTTAGTACCCTGCCAGGCAGCTCCCTGGGTTACAAAGATTCATAAAAGCTTGAGAAGCCATTGCAACAAAATTCAGGTGGATCTTGCAGAGTTCCTTATCCTAGCTTCTAATTTCTAAGTGGTGGAAGGGGACAGATTTCTTTCTTGCTGTGATGAACTGGACTGTCTTGGGTTTTGTGAAATGCTGAAGATGCTTCTTTTGATCCTCTCTAATATTAGGAATTTTTTTTTCCATCTAAGGCAGGGCAAAAAGTAAATGTTAGGAGACTTTGGTCATCATGTCTGATCTGCCATGCTCAGATTGATGTGGGCATGTTGAATGCAGCCACTGCTAGTAGACTGAGACAGCATCAGGGCCTGGAGACTCTTCCCTTGACCCTTAGTTGCAGTGGCTGGAAATAATACTACAAATAAATCAGGGAATTGGATCCTATTAAAAATAATTGCAGCATCTTTGCATGTTTCCTCGACAGGCACAGTATTCCACGTTTTCCTGCATAGTTGTGTACGTAATGATAGAGAATTTAACGCAGTCTTCTCCCGCTTTCTTCACCAGTCCTTTCATCTGAAGCATTGCACTGGTTTAGCAACTTCTTTATCTTTTCTACCAAACTCAGTAGTCCACAGAAGTTTCATGTGAAATGCATTAAAATGAAGGAATGCACAGTGAAGTTCAACTTAAAGCTGAACAAGTTTTTTTTCATTTCTTTCTTTCTCCTTTTATCTCAGGCTTACTGTCCACTCACCAAATTTTAGTTGTTCCTTCTCTGAAATTTTATCTTTCCCTTTCTTTACCTGCTTTCTACTTTCTTTTACCTACTTTACCTACGTCTTTCCCCTACTTTTGCAGTGCTTTGTGTCAGCCTCTGTTTCCTGTCGGTCTTTCTCCTTCATTCTCATTCCCTGGCTGCTTGGCTCCCTCTAGCTGGTACCCGCTCCGTGCTCTGGAGGAGCACAGGAGCATCAGGCCTGCCACCTATCTGAATTCTTATGTCAGCATGTGTCACTGAAGGGTTCGGAAAGGACCTCAGTTCCTTCATTTCTCTCATAATAATGCACTTGGTTTTGAGGTTTTAATACCAGCTAACTGATGATGGCTGCATGAAACGCACGTGCTGTTCTAGTTTGTGGGGGAGGGATATTGGAGTCTAGAAGATTGTGTCAGAACCTCAGGAACAAAAACGTAAGATTGGTTTATGTAAAAATTACAGACATACCGTACTCCCAGCTTTATGCTCTGACCTCTGATTCTCTAAGGCTATTTTACATGCTCTAATAACCTCAGTGTGATAGTATTTGAGTTCTTTATGGTCTTCAGTGTGTGTGTTATATATATTTGGTCATTAGCTCTAGAGCTGGGTGGAATGACTCAACCTTTGAAGGTGACTACCTCTCTCCACTGACGATGTAAGACAAGCGTAGGCTAACCTTGAAGCTCTCTGACAGCTTAATTTGCAGGGGGATAAATGTGAAGGGTGCCAGGTGATGACAAGGACACAAAGGAAATCTGGATCAAAGCAGGTACTGGAGGACTAAGCTAAGGTTGGAACTATACTAACACAGGTGTGGTTGGATTTCGTTCCTGCACAGTGAGGCACATGCTTTTAGTGAGCCATGCCTGAGGTCCTGGGAGCAGGGATAGGAATTCAGCTTGGCAGTGACTGGGAGGGGTTTATAGTAGGTAGTTGTTTTTTTCTCCCATCTTAATCTGACTCCTTATCTAGGCTTCCTCTTCCCTTCTCCCAAAAAATCCAGTGTTCCCAAAAACAATCCTGTGGTTCATGGCTGCTAGGAAGAAAAGCAGAATTTTCAGCCATTTACAAATCACATCGGCCCTTGGGAAGGCAGAGAAATGAGCAATTTATTGCAGAGAGACAATTTATTGTTTTGTTAAATTAAAGGTGCACTTAGCCCTGACATTTATAGAGTCTCTGATACTGGGGACCTGACAGCCACAGGCTACAGAACCTCTGGATGGTTTGCCTCAAAGCACCAGCATTCTCATCAAACACAGTGAACTGCACCAGGGGGACATGGGACACACACAGCACTAGATTTTTCCTAGCAGTGCCCAGCAAGACTGGCTTGGGAAAGCATTATTGAAAACCACTTCTAAATTGAATTCAAGATATTACAGGAGCACCTACTAGGGTCTGTCAGGATTTCCATTGTAAGCACATATTTTTGAGGTTTATAACTCGACCATAAAATTCTGCAGGACTGTGACTTAGCATAAAATGTCTCAGCCCAAAGCATTTTTTTTATTATTATTCCAGAAATATATATATTTGGCTATTTTTAAGTTGCTGAAGTTTAGAAACAAAAGCTGGATTTCTTTCTCTATATACCCATAAATTAAAATGCCTTTTCCCCTAGTGAGTACCTTTCTTTCAACATTGTATTTTATAAGATAAATTATCCTGCTTGGATAACTACAAAAAACTAAGGGCCAAGGCACTGATGTTACAAGTTAGGATGCCCCACATTTTTGCAAAGTACCACAGTATGCACATGCCCCACAAAAACCTACTTATAAACCCACATTAGAGTCTTCAGGAAACTCTACAAGGCCATTTGCAAAAGGTTCTGGGGCTCTAAAGAATCTTCCCATATTTGAATAGAGCTTAGCTTTCCCAACTAGCTAGATCTCCCAGTGGTACATGGAAGAACAACTGAGCCATTGAAAGGGAAGGGAGATGCTCAGCAGAAGCTGTTCCAGATGAGGGGTGTGGTCCATAAGTAGGTTATCAAACCTAGCAGATATCTGTTAACAGAAGAGCTACTGACTGTGTCCCAAATCCAGATTTATCTTTGAAAAGACCCAACACTGTCCACTCTCCCTGTATAATTGCTTCTCTGTCCAAGTGGGAGCCAGGGGTAGCAGTGGAGTGAAGCCTCTGTTGTCTCCCTGTCCTGGTATGACGTGCTGTATCAGGAGCCCATGAAAAGAAGTACAAAACCAGTAGTCACTTGATATCCTTTTAAAAAAACCTTTCTGAGGTATATCTCAGGCCATAAATGAGACCTGAAGATAACACCTTACATCCTGGTACTTCGCTGATACATTCCTTTCATCCCAAAGCCAAGTTTTGCAGAAATACCAGGACAGTCTGGGTGACAGCAAATGCCCTGAAACTGTGTTTGCCTGGGACACAGCAGTGAATACACCCACAGCGGTGAGAAGCAGCCACTGACACAGCTCCTCCATGAGCTGAGGGTAACAGGGCAGCGTGTCAGAAGCAATGCGCTTCCTGCAGGAGCTCTGTGATCTCTGGGGTGCTCCTGTGCAACGCAGAAGACCGAGGTAAGTCTGCTTAATACACCGTGAGAGGGGAGAGGGCAGTTCCAAGCTGCTGCTGGCACCGGTTCAGGAGCCGTGCCAGACCTCAAGCCTGCAGGGTCATCTGGCAGTCAGGTGTCATCAGTCAGCATTCTCCCACTTTCCTGCATCCCATCTGTTTCTGTCTGGTCTGTTTGTGCAAATTAACTCTCAGCGCGCAGCAATTCTTACTGTAGTTGTGTTTTCTTTTTTGTCCTGCGACTTCAGTACTTCCTTAAACTTTGCCCTTGTCTGTGGGACAGATTAAAATCCTGGCAGCTTTTATTTTTATTTACTAACTGTCCATGTTGGCAGAGGGGATCTATATTCCACACTCCTGCAACACGTTAATATTTTCTGATTAGAGCAGATATCAGATTGGGTTATTTATCCCAGGAAAAATACCAAGCACTGAAAGAATGCTTTGCCCTGAGCTGAAACAGTTCTGAATAGTTCTGAATTTTCCAAATAAATATTTTTTTCAAGACCTTTGAAAAGCCTTTGGATTTATATTACCTTTCTGAAAAATTAATTTTAAAACAAATTGTTTCCAAACAAAAAAAACCAACCAAACAAACAGCTGTCTTTCATAAACATTCTTGTTCTGCTTTTTCAAAATGGTATTTTGCCAGGTCGTTTCACACCTATAACCCAAGTCAGTTTTAGAGACAGCAGCTTTATTTTTTCATAAACATTGGTTTGACCAGTATTTTCTAGGAATCTGTGTATATAGCTAAAATGCTACAGTGTAATAGAATTTGGTTTTGTGTTTAGGCTCAACTTGCATCGTGAATTCCTTTACACAGGGACTTGCGTGCAGCAGTCTCCCATATCATCAGTGTTGCATTTCAAGCAGTTTAACTTGGAATAATCTCATCGTGTGCTTTGTGTTATGATTGTTGCCCTCCCCTATCATACTTGAGCACCCTCAAAATATTCGTGTCTTCCCACCCAGCAGTCCTGCTAAGCAGGGCAATGTCATTGTCCTAGTGGGTGAGGATCTGCAGAGTCAAAAGGCCAGGTGCTATGTCAGGGCTCTGAGGTTGGAGCAGATGACTTTATTTTCCAAAATATAGGGTTATTTCCTAACCTTCAAACACTCTTTTCTTTCCACAAGGCACAAATGCTATTTATGTGCACAGGGCAAATACAGGATTTGGTGTTTCCTAATTGGAAAGTGATTCTTTCTGCAATTATTTTGTTTTTTGTTTGGGTTTTTTCCTTCACATTTTTAGACTTAAATACAAACCTGGTCATCTCACATAAAGATAGAAATAAGACTGAAATACACCAAACAGATCACTTTTGATATAGACAAGATGTGCCATCAGCACCAGATGAAGGTCTGACTTTACCTCCTGTAGGTAACAGTGGAAAACGTCCACTTGTACCCAAAAAATGAAGTTAAAGTGTAAAAGCTCTGGTGGCTTTGGGGTGTGCAATGTTTATCATAATAGTGATTAAATGCTTGTGTGTATTTAGTTGAGCTAAATGAAGTTTTGTATGCTGAGTGTTAGCTATAAATTTATCATGGTTAAATACCCAAGAGGAAAGCAAGTATGTGAGGTAAAGGACAGCAGTGGCATGAGGATGAATGAGTCTTAACTGGCTATGAATAAATTTAGAGCAGAGATTAGAAGAAGGTTATTAGGCACTTTAAGTGGTAAGGTTCTCAAACCTAGTAGAAATAATGGAGGCAAAATAATGACTTTTAAGATGGAGCTTGATAAGTTTACGAGGCAAATTTGGGCTGAATGGCACAATTGCTTTCAAAGGGCCAGAATTTGATGACAGGGTTGCTTTTAGTTCCCTGTTTCAAAGCTGAGTAGTAAGAGGACAAGAATAAACAATGAAAGGATGTGTTCCTATGATTTTCTGGGAGACATCCCAGGCCTGAAAATTGGAGCTTCAGGAGGTAGAGATCAAGTTGTGTCTTGCACTTTGAATTGTTTCTTGTTTTTCTGTTTCTTACTTGCTCGCCTTAATCATTCTTAATTCAAATTAAATCAGATTCTCATTCCATTAGCTGAACTGAATAATGCATCACTCTGAGTTTTCATTGAAATCAGCCAGCCTGTTCATGCAGTGATGATGCTGCTCTTGTGAGTAAACAGATCAGAATCAATCCCATAGTTCAGCCTCCTTCACCCTGAGAAAGAACATGGAGCTTTCATCTCATCGCTCTTTTTTATCCCTTGCCTTTGCCTGGGGCTTGCTATCAGTAATTCATAGTATGTGTACAGTAGGTGGAAAAAGCACATAATGGAATTATTTAATGAGGACTTTATTACATTTCAACATAAGTGCTCTAGTTTGTGTTGGAGACTTAAGACTCACAACATTTCTTCTGCAAAACTGGCAGTTCAGAGGTTCTGATTTTGGCTACCTTTAAAAAAATACTTCATTATAGTTCAGAGCTTACACACCTGGACAATATTTTATAGAAGAGGCAACTTGTTCCATGTTTTTCCAGTCTTTTCTTATCTACCTCGCCTTCTAACTCTCTATGTTTCTGATTAGTTGTTCAGACCTACAAGTCTTTTTGGACTACAAGTGTTCACAGAATAATGTCTCATCTTGTCTGTCACTGTTGTTGCGTCCCTCCCATTAGTTATGAATTCTTTTCTACTCTGCTTCTTACAAGTACAGCTTGTTACCTCCTCCTCCTCTGTAATCTTTTCAATTTTGCTCTTACTTGACTTTTTTTCACATCTACTGTTCTGTCCTTTTAAGACTAAAATCCTAATAATGGTGTTATGCTCCGTACAGTTCTGTGTATCTCAAAGTGTAAGACTAATTCTTTTTACATCTCATTTTAAAACCATGAATGCCAGAAAGGAAATTTAATTATAGAAATAGTAGAAAAACTGCGTTTGACAGCTCTATAATGGTACTGTGTTTTGGGATTTTTTTTAGCTTTGCCTCCTGAACCAAGGTAAGCATAATTTGCGGCATTTTATTTTGTTCACAGAAAATTGCGAAGGCTTTTGTAATCATCACTACGATAAACAAAACAAAATAAGCCACTTCTCTTAATCAAGTCCTGTCTATCCTTGACATAGTCAGGGACATTTCCAAGGTGCTGTGGTCCCTTGGTCCTGACTGACATGTTTTTTAGAGGGAACTCCAGGACCCACTTTGTTGGGATTTAGGCTGTGAACTGCTCCTCTGTGACTGAAAAGACTGCTTTGGTTTAGACTGTACTTCCTCAGGGACCATGGAGCAGCTAAGCGATGGTCAGCCAGGGATTTCATGAAACACGCTTATTTTAGGAATAAATCACAGAATATGGTAATAAAGTGACCTGTAAAGCCAAGCAGGCTTTTGCCCCTTTCTCTGTGCAGTCCTACCCAACACCCATTTTCTGTCTTCTCTGTCTCTTACACAGGAGTTAGAAAGAATCATGTCTAAGATTTGGGGCCTTTTTAAGTAACTGGGCAGCTTTGCCCAGTCCAGCTGGGGATGTGTGGTTTTGTCAAAATCTTGAGGGTGGTTTGCATGTTGTTTGACCTTCTTTGGAGTGGGTTTCAGCTTGGCTTCCAGTCTTCACCTTGGCTGCTGCATGAGTGGGATTAATGAACTGATGAAAAATATATGAGGAAGCCTCTTTTGCCTGACAGGGCTGTCCACTGGTCAGAATTTTAACATTTGAGTAGTGAACAAAATTATACTTCCCAAAAGAAGCTGCAGAAATGCACTTGGCATATTTCATCTAGAAATGAACCCAATCAATTTCGTTTTAAATACATTCATCTCATAGTTTTTACTTTATCTCCTGGAAGGTGTACTGTGGAATGTCAAGTGGATCATATGATAACATACCTGTTTCTGACAGAATATAGTATATAATGATATATATTATAATAATAAAATATCACTTAAAAGCTTTTAAAGGTACTCCTTGTTAGTGCCTGTTTCATTGCAACAGAGGCAAGGAGATGCTTTTAACAAAGAAATAAGCTGTGTCAATTTTATTTAGCAGTAGCTGGTTTTAATCCTTGTTAATATTATAAAATTTTATACAAAAGAAACTGATACTACCACTATGTATTTTATTATGATATGGTCTCACATTATGATTACAGGATGTTATGTGTCATAACAATGTAAAATAATGTACAGTTACTTGATGCAAGGGAGAGAAAGAAAAAAAAAGTAAAAAGCCCTTAACCATATGAAGGATTAATATCAGAATTTTATCACTGATGTAGCGTCTGCCAGGATAGTAGTAATTACATTAAAAGCTGCTTGGAGAAACAAACCAACCTGCATTTGCATTTTGAGGGAGGCTGAGGCATGCTGTGCAGCCTGATGCTGTGCAGGGCTGGCTCTTCCCGGTTTCTGGAAGGCCAGGAATCCTGCACTCGTGTCCGCGCAGACTGTGCAGCATGGCCAAAGCTGCAGCACATCCAGGATGTGCCACGCTGATGGTGTGGTTGGTCTGAGCACGCACAGACTGTGCACAGCTCACGTCAGACACACTGGATGTACCAGGTATGCCTCCAGAGCACACTTGCTTGTATTTTTGTCCTGGAAATCTTGATGGACGCATGGGAGTCCAAGTGCTTTAGAATGCTTGGGGCATTCCAGGAGCTATTTTGATGTCGCTTGTCTTCATATCCTCTTACGATTCTTGTAACCTGTAGACATGTCAACCTGTGGGGGTTTTTGTTTGGTGCATTCCTTTACCTTTTTCTTTTTAAGTTCATGTACGTGCACATTTCTGTATTGGCAGCAAAGAGTTGGGCCTCTTGGTGTTTTGCCCAGCAAAGAAACTAGACATGACATTCTTGGATTTCTTTTCTTGGTGAGGTCCAATGTTGTGTTGCTTGCTGTGCTGAATATATCTAAACTGGAAATCCACAAAATGAGAAGCAGAAAAGCAGGTGCATTGCAGAGAATTCTGCATAAGTGCCAAGTATTGTCTCCTGTTTATGCAGTGTAGGAATGATGCTAAAGCATCGTGCCTAGTGGCTTGCAGCTGAAGAGTAAACCATGTGAAGTCAGCTGGCACTTGCACTGAAGGTAACCTCAGAGGGTTTGTCATTTCGCAGTCAGTTTGTGTGCAGAACTCCCTCACTGTTTTCATGAATGATGGCCTTTCACTCCATCCAGGCTGCACGCAGTGAGAAGAGGCACATCTTCTAATCTTGAATGTTTGCCCCAGAACAAATTAAGGTGAAGAAAAGATCGCTTACCTTTTAAAGCAGTAGATGGCAAAATGCCATTGATTCTTTAACACAGACCTGCTGTAGCCCAGTTCCTCATGTGCCTTCTTTGGTGGCACCCAGTGTTAGTTTAGAAAGCAATGACTCAAATGGGAGTCTCTGTTTTTATGGTAAAAGACGAGAGGATGGAAAGGGATGGATTTTATTCCTAGCTGTTTCGTAGGATTTTTTTATTTCTTTTTTTTTTTTTTTACATGAGGCTTTCACAGATCAGTTGAACTCTTTTCAGTGAAAATGCAGCCCTCAATGAAATAAAGCATTCGAAAGACCTCTAAAGAAAGATGCTGTACACATGCCAAGCTGCTTCTAATTGAGTGAGTTTCATAAGATTATGTATGCCAGAGCTATCAGAGCTTTGTTTATTTACATTAATCAGAAGACAAGTGCAATAGATTCCAGTTTTCAAGTGCAGCATTCTCCTTGGTGGTTACCCGAAAGGATGTGCATTGGCACACCTTGATAAATTCAGCTGACATACAGTAAACAGCTGTCTGTTACAGCTTTCTTTGCCTGCACAACAGTGTGGTTATGTGAGGTGCCTTTTAGGTAAACTTTTTAGATGAGGCTTCTTTATGTTAACAAGTTTTGCTGTGCATTCTCAGGCACACACCAGGTTTTATCAAGTCAGAGCTGGCAGGTGGTAAGTCTGAGATGTGATAATACCTGTCTAAATAAATGTGGAATATGCATAAAAGTCAGGATGAAATCTTTGTGTTGAATATGCCACATATCTGGTTTTCTCAAATTACATGGACATACTTTTATTTCCATCTAAACCATTTTTAAAAGTCTCATTTTCTCTCTATTCTTACAAAGAAGAACATAGCTTGGCAGAGTCAAAACTGTTTGAGCCAGTTAAAATATTCACAAATACGGTGAGTAAGAACGATTATGAACACAGATATGTGTCTGTGGACTTGCACCATCTAATTTAAATCTTTAGCTTTCCAGATTCAGTTGACACGGACATCACGTCATTTATGGCCCATTGTTAGTTTATGAAGCCAAAACTTATCAGAAATGGATAGCAGAGGCTCATAAGCAGTCTGCTTTTTATAATTGATAATCTAATCTTTCACTGCCCTGAAGAGAGACAGCTAAATGGGTGTTTTGAGCTCAGCAGCAAATTGAGGATTGTTAGGAACAGCAGGTATTTTAACTTCAGCAAATCTGTAACACAGTTGTTGTAACTCTTTTAATAGTCATTACATTCAATAACAGAAAAAACATCTCCATAGGTGTATTCTGTACAGTTTCTAAAACAGAATCCCTGGCTTATTGCCAAGTTCTTCTTGTGATTCTTTAAGAAGAAAGCAAAAAAAACCAAGCAAAAACCCAGAGTAAAGCCAGCCCTTTGTTTAGATCAGCAATCTCTAGAAGAGCCACACTTTCCTCTATGCTATATAATGAGTCAGGTAATCCTACCTCAAGGGTGCTGATGTACTTGGGTACCATATGGAGCTGTACGGCACTTCATTGTAGTTAGCAGTCAGAGGAAAACTTCATCTGAACATTCATGTATCCAAAGCTTTTTCCATTCCTGGAAGCAGATTTTCCTGGCCAGCTAAAATCTTTTGAAGATGTCTGGGCTCAAGCATGATCATTTAATAGCAGGACTGGAACATAAGAGCCCAGGTAAATGTTATTTAATTTAATCTGTCTCTATATACTGACATCTGTCTACAGAGTGCATTCCTTTTTTCATCCATCACCTTGCTGATGCTCCTTTACCTTGGCATTTGGAAAGCCTTCTTCTCAGATAACATCACAATTAAAGAACGAGTTGTGAAGTTGAACTGGCCTTAGTGAGAACTGGTAAAAGGCATGTAAAATCATTTCATTTATTAGGACAGCATGGCATTTCCAAGGAAAGCTATAGATGGCTTTCCAAAGCCGCTATGTCTCATTAGATTCAGTGTGGTTCAGATTTCAGTCTCTTGGCTTGTATTGTCGTAGAAGCTGGAACTGAAATTACAGCCCACATAATACCCCCCACAGGAGCTAATTTATGTTTTCTGCAGTAACTGGCTGTATTAATATTGTCCAAGTGTGTCATTATTGGCTGTTGGCATGTGCAGGTGGTGCGAGTGAGTGATTGAGTGACACTCCTCTAACACAGTTGTTGGAGCATCAACAGAACTTTAGGGCCTAAATAGCTTAGACTTTTGTAAAAACCTCAGCCTGGAGTAACAGAAAATATGGCGTTCTAGTCTTAAACGTTGTCCTGTTGTCTTGGTGCACCCAGTTGTTCCAGAGCTCAGTTGTATTTCAAGCAGACTTTGGTAGGAATAATGTGGCTGCGAGTGGGATTGTTGTTTTTCAGAGAAATAGTTCTTAAATTCTTAGATACAGGCCCACTGTGTATTCAGCCACCTACTGGAGATCTACTTGGTGGAGACTGAGCAGAACACACAACCTTCTCAGTGGTGTAGCCTTGTCTTTCTTCATGGAGAAACACAGGACTGAACACAGGATGTGTCCCATGACCAGCTTTCACTGTACATAAGGAAGGCCAACCAGAGGCTGGTTTATGGTTTGAGTTCAGTGAAGTAAAAGTAATAAGAGGTCACCTCACAGATCCAGTGAAAGGCTTTCTCATAGCTAGAGAGAGATGTGTGATCTCTTTATATCTTTAGGGATGGTTTTATTTATTGATTTATTGATCTTTTACTCAAGGCCTATGAAGAAATTAATTGTTGACAAAACACAATGTTTCCATATTACTAGTTTGTTTTAAAAATACTTGGAGAAGTAGAATCAGCACTGGTGATAGTCCTGCTTTGAGAACTAGGTTGGAAAAGTGATCTCCAGCAGTCCCTTCTAACTAACATTTCTGTGTCTGTTCACAGCCTTTCACAGAGAAAATGTGGGTTGGTATAAGCTTGTCAGTTGTGTCATTGTCGTATTCTAAGCCCAAGTACTGTCCAGTAACAAAATGAGATTGTGTTAGGTCCTTGTAGATTCTGACTTGTGGTAGACATTACCCCTTACTTCTGTTAAAAATACAGTGTTCTAATCAGGCGTTTGAGGTGAAGTAAAGACAGGTAAGAAAGTGTGGTTCCAGATTGAGCTTAGTAAAGGGCAAGGAGAGAGTTCTGTGAGGAGCACCATTATAAATACACATTATCCTAGCTACAAAGTAAAGTCTGGAAAGTGTTTCTGTACTTTCGTGCCTTACACTAGCTCTGCACACTGAACTGCTAATATTTCTTAATTTTGTCTGACAGCAGCAATGTGCAGAGTACAAGTCTCAAAATGAAATTAGGAAAAGAGCAAGTGAGGAATGCTGAAAAATCTAGGGGCTAGATATATACATTTTCAAAGGAAATGTGATTTCCCTGGTGAAGTTTGAATTCCAAGAACCAATTCATAATACCTCTACTCATGCATGTGCAGCGTGTCATAACCTGGCTCTTAGTGGTTTTGCTCTAATGTCAAAAAGGGGTGCAATTTCTAGAACTCTTTAGCAATTTTGCCATTGTTCAACTTCTGCAGAACACATTGTCCGCTCTCAAGCAAGATGCTCTCAAGCAAAATGTTTCCCTTCTCCTTCAGGTACCCCCTCCATTTACTGTACAACCTCTCAAGCTGTAATAGAACGTATGTTCTCTGGACTTTCTGGGTTGTGGTTACACACCCCTCCTGCACTGTGTACAAAAGGCAGCACAGCATTGGAAAGGGAAGATAAAAGAGTTCTCGAGCGATGCAGAGAGACAGTTAAGTACAGGTCATAAGCCCTTCCAGATGTACTTGAACAGATAATGGCTGTAAACAGATTTTTCTGAATTCTCCTAACTAGTAACTAATGGGATCTCTAAGGTAGGAAAGTCAGTCAGTTGCAGCGTTCTAAGCATTAGTAAATTCTCTGCTGTCTCAATTCTCTGTTGCCTATTCTTGATGAAAAACACGTATGCACGTTTATTTCGGCTTTGGAAAGAAGAATGCGCAATTCTTTCCCATGTATCTTTCCCAGAATTAATTAAAAACCACATTTCCACAAGTACTCAGGGAGTCAGAGAAGCATTTCCCAGCTTCCAGAGGTTCATATGCTGCTGGCTAGTGACCCCAGCTGAATGGTTGCACTTTGGAAGGAACTAAAGTAGTTATATGTTTAGACATTGAGACAATTTTGAATCATAGTCAAGATTAGGGGGGACCCTGCTGGGTAGAACTGAGCGTAATATTCACAGTGTACAACCTATTGTATTGATTAGGGCATTTTTTGCCCAGCTTTGTGAATTAAGAAAAATAAGAAAATTTTGTCCGCCTGTCATGTGTTCATTGATACTGTGATGCTCCACCTCCAGTTGCAGAGAAACCCTGCAGCTCCCCTTTGCTCCAGGAAGCTCACCTGGGTGTATGTGTTTGGAATGCATGTTCCCGGGGCTGTACATGTGGTAAGGGAAAACGGAAAATTTGCTGGAATTTTCATCCAGTGCTGGGCAGAGCATAAATGCCACTTGGCAGAAGTTTTACGTTTTTTTCAATGAAGGCTGTTACACTGCTAATATTTCAGAAGCAGTGGTTGCTTTTGGTTTTCCTAGACTCCTTAGGTAGCTAAAGATCTATAGCAAGTAGCATACCTTAGATCATCCTCTTCCATCTGCTTTGTCAATCAGTCCAGCAATGGCTGCTGCAAACAAGTCCACAAAATAGCCATTTCCCAGTTAATCTTACTCAACCCACTCTTATAAACATATCTGAGGGAAGAATCTGCCCTGTCATTTGCATTTATTTTTTGAATTTTAATTTACTTTCTGTTGGGATTCAGGTCACTAAAACGCTCTGTTGTATTTCTTGTTCTATTTTCCTTCATATAAAAATAAATGTCAGGATGATCATTTGAGTAATCTTTTTTTTTTCTCCCTGAAAGGGTAGGTACCTTCCTTTCTCTGCTCTCTTGTGCATCTTCTTTCTGTTTAATGTAACCTTTCATAGATTAAAAAGGCAATGATGTTAATAGAATTGCATAATTGTCAAGAGATAATGTTCTCCCGGTGAAATATCGCTACTGAGGCATAGCTAAAGCATTTAGAGCAAACAAGCACGCAGAAACAAAACAAAGATGTTTATTTTCAAAGCGACACATCTTTGCCGTCATTGGCATCTGAATCCTCAGATGTGTCATTCAGCCTTTGCAGGACTGGGTCCCCACATTCCCGGTGCAGCACTTGCCAGTGGTAGGTCTGATGACTTACATCGAGTGCAGAAAGACTTTATCCTTGGTTATGACCAAAGAGAAGCAGAAATTTAAGACTTCAGATGCAGATCCAACCTTTCCCAGGGATCCAAGAACGTTTGGCGGCTTGGTTCTAGTTGCTACCTTTTATCTTAATTCCGTATCAGTTCATCTTGTGCCGGTGCAATTACACAGGAGGGAAAAAAAAAAACAAAAAACCCCAAACCGAAAAAAACCCCATAAAATGACAGCAACTGGGCTCACATCTCATCACTAAAAAAAAAAAGTCTTTCCTAAAAAGTTAGATTTCAATGTTATTGGGAGCAGAGACCAGTCACTGCCTTCTGAATGTTAAGGACAGAGTGATAGTGGATGATGAAAGTGAATTGCACAGTATATATGAAAATATTTTTCTAATGGATATTAGTAGTGACAGTGGACAGGTCTGTGTAGAACTGAGCAGAGGACTAACAGCATGGAGCAGTGTAGTCTGTAAGGAGAGGAAGCATAAGAAGGTAAAAGCTGTAGATTTGTGGAAAGCCAAGGAAAAAGCATGTTCTTCTCAGAAACAGGAAAAATAGGTAAGTACTGTCTTTCAGAAATGCTTTGGAAAGCAATCCTAGATTTCTCCTTTCTGGATCAAAGCATGCTGAGTTATCTAGCTGACAGACAGTGAAAGTTATGCCCACTAAGAAAGCAGCAATTTAAAGTATAAATGTTTATGTTTTATAGAAAGGTATCTTTAATATTGCAGAAATACTCATTTCAGAATCCACAAAAATCTCAGAAACACTGCTTCAGTTTCCTGTTGGCAGTTTCAAGAATGAAACCATGAAATGAACCAGGAAGTGGTTAATGGCCTTGTGTCTTCTGTGGTCATGGTCATGGTTGACACACAGTACCCAAATTATATTGAGAATTTGAGTTGGACATAGGTGGCCAACAGCAATTAGCAGTACCCCCTTCTCTGGAAAAGTAATGCAGTGATGCTGTAACCCGAGTTATTAAACTGTGAGATGCTTTCAGGAAAGAGTTTTTGAATTGGATTTTGATTTAAAATACTCTAATACGAGAACTTTTTTTCAAGTAATAGATCTGATCCTTTATTCAGCTGTGCACTTGCTATAAGCAAATGTGTAATCAGCTTTCTGTTAGGAGGGTCAGATTTTTGTGGATGGGAAGGCTTTGAGCTCTTGTGAGAACTGTGTGGTACAGTGAGCATTCGGACTCTTTGAACTTTCGGACTCTTATTCCATACTTTTGCTGTCAGGAAGCAAGTGCTTATGTTGCAACAGCATGCTGTGTTAATGCTTCCACTAGAGGAACTTGGCTCTGTTTTCCAGTGGAAACTCAACATCGAGAAGTACTTGCAGTCCTTTGAAAGGATTCTGTAGGAATAGCATTGTGATGGTTGGCAAATCTCGTACTCACGTCTCTAGAAGTAGAGAAGAGGGAATTTGGTGATGTACTTCAGCAGCCCAGCAGTGTCATCCAGAAGCTGCCAGTGCTGAAAGGCGGGAATCTGGGGCCAGCTTTGGGGGTGTCTGAAATCTGTCCAGTGGTACAAGGCAGTTGCTAACACATTGGTGCTGTCTTAAAAGAGTCTGACATGTTTCAGTCAATAAAATCTGTCTGAAATGCACTTTCAAAGTGCACTAGAGAAGGTTGGTTGTGCGTACAATAGAACAGCTGATGCCAAGTGCAAGAGTTGTCCCCCCTGCTTATATTAGGAGGATTTTAAATTTCAGACGAAGCCTAACAATAATATGAGGTTGCATGAAGGTTAATGTTGTTTAGGCAGATGGTGAATTGCAGATTCAACCTGTTGTCACAATAACGGATGTGTTTGAAAAGATGTTCATGTGACAAATGGGAGAAAAATGAAACAGAATGTACACATGCATCCACACACAAATTTAGCATTGCTGGCTACCACTCATACATGCATAGGTATATGAGCTTTTGTAAGGGCTCTATATTGACTCATTGCCACAAATCAATATGATAAGCAGGACTACATATTCAAAAAAATGCACCATTAATACTAATCTGACATAATTTTGCCTGACAGCAATGACAGAAGCATTTGATCTGTGTCAGGCAAAATTTTATAGCCCTATTAGAGGTAATTTTCACGTTTCCTCCTCCTCCATGTCCATTTTTTTCCCTTTCCTCTTTTTCCATTTTACAGCAAAGTAGCCTGAAAAAAAATAAAGTCTGTTTTACTGGGGTCTAAGGGTTCAGCCAAGTGTTTCTCCAGTGCTTTAAAAGTCTGTGGTCCTTTCTCCTTGGGAGCCATCTCAGAGCATGGAGTGGCTTTTCGGATGAGAATGAAGTTGTATCTTCTCCTTTAATGAGGTATTTAGTTCAAATAGTACAGACTCAAAGCTTTACGTTTTATTGTAAATCCCTTTGAAAATAGGTGAGCACATTCCCTCTAGGTGCAAATCTGTTGCAGTCAAAGCATATATGGGGATTTGTTTAAGCTAAATAAAAGTAATATGGGAGGTTAGCCATAGCAATGTTAAATCCTTTTGTGTATTATGAAGAGCACTGCTTTTGAAAACGGTTCATGATCAGACATTCTTGATAAGTATTCATCCAAATTATGAGCTGGTTCCCAACACCTGGTTCATAAGAATAATATAAATGGGCAGGAAGGGGCATAGCCCATTGTTTTAGAATTGACACTGTACATGAAATCAAAAGGAGGTTAGGGCTTTTTCAGGCTGTATCAGTTACAGCTGTATCCCTGTCATACCTGTATTTTTCTGCAACTTTCTCTCAAACTAAAAGATTCAGGGACATCATTACTAAATGTTTAGGACTTGTGTTGAAAATGCCCTCTGTATTCGCATAAACCCGCCAATCCCTAGCTGAAGAAAAATGTCATTTACAGTAGAAAGAGGCAAAGAAAAGATATAGAGGAAGTGAAAATTTTTATTTACTACAGCCTTTGCAGGGATTGCAACTCTGTCAGGCAACGTTATGTGTCTGCTGAAGAAGTAATCTCCATTTGGACTTTTAACAGATTTTAATCTTTTTTTACTATTCTTGCACTAGTTCAGTGTCAAAATTAAAAATACTTACCCCTTCTTCCAAAAGCCATTAAAAAGCCTTATTTTTTTCACCCCTTCTTTCTGCCCATGAGGAGTTGTCATTTTCCACCACTTCCATTTTCTCCAAATTGTGTATTCAGCTCTCTTTAAATATTCATTTTTCCATTATATTTTTAACCTCACTGTGATCATCTTTTGCCTAATTACTTACCTGATTGGTTTCAGCTGTGTCCTGAGGGGGAATGCCAGACTAAAACCAGCAGTGTCACTTGATAGTATTTTGAAATTGGGCAGTCAGAGATAGTTAACAAGGACCCATCAGGCTCCTTTGGAGAATGACAGTCACCGTAATCAGTGGAGGCTGGAAAATGTTTTTGGGGTTTTTTTTTTTATTATTTTCCCTTCATGGCATCAATATTCTGTATATAATTGTGACTGCAGAAAAAACTGCTCAGAGTCTCAGAACACACAAATGTGTGCTGTGCTTCTGCCGAAAGGTTTCCAGAATAAAACATGTGGTAGTGACTATGGGTTGTACTGGAGTCTGAAAACCCTGAGTGGGGAACCTGTGCCTTTACACCCTTTAGATTAAAGTTTCTTGTCTCATCCGTTCCATTTTGGCAGATAAACAGGCTGGAATAAATAGAAAGAGCAATAGTTATGTTTAAATTCTCAGCTGTCTATTCTCCAGCTGCAAATATTTACCTCCAGCACAACCCCAATGTGCGGTGAATTGGAGCATCAGAGGTGTGTTAGCTGTGTAGACACAAATGCTTAATTTCAGAGAGCAGAGTAGACAGCCTGGAATGAAATTCTGGGGAAGGAAGTAAGTATTTGAATTGATTAGCCTCATTAGCCAACTACTGCAATAACGCTTTTTCTCAGAAATCCTTGCTGTGTAATTAATCATACCTTGTGTAAGGGGATTTCTGGTATTTATACAGGTACAGCTGTGACAAACGAGATATCTTGGGCTCTCCTGCATTTCCAGTGGTACACATATCTAGTAGGCAGGGAGAGGGAGAGTGGCAGAGATGTTTCTGGTTTCCTCAGTGACTCCTGTCAGTGGCTCTCTGACAGTGTGTACTGCTTTGCTCCCTGGCAGTATAGAGCTTTCTGAAAAAACTTTGTTAGCAACCTGTTGGTCACAACTGTTAAGGTCAGTTTTAGGTATATATTTTCAGGCGTGGTGTAAATTAACGGGACCAGTCTTTTATGTCAGACAGAGAATGAGTATGATACAAAGGTCAGCTCATGAAAGATAACGTCAGTCTGGCCCAGTGATGGAAAAATAGCAGTTGTCCTGTTCACCTTGGCATGGAAGATCTTTCTTCCAGGGGACGCTAGGGCACAGCACTGCAGCAGTGCTGCTCTTGAGGTGGAGTCAGACCTGAAGCAGCATTCCTGCTTTGGCTTCCCTGACCCTTGGAAGAGGGCTGTAGCAATGCCTCTTTCATCAGATGATTTGACGCTTGTTGGATCCAGAAGCTTCTGTAAAAACGTTGCTCTTTGCAAACCTGACAGATTTTTGCCCCTCTTGTGCCAGGCGCTCGAATTTCAAATGCCACTTTAGTAGGGATGCCCAGTGCAGATGTGTCTTCGCCTGGTAATACACGCTTTGGGAGTGCTTGCACTTGCTTCTAAATCCAGCTTTGTTTTGGCTCAGCTAACAGCGCTTTATTTGGGTGGGTGTGTAACAAAAGGAAGAACAAAAGCGCGTTTAGGTTACAGCGCATTGTCACGCATTTTTACTCCCCACCAAAACAAAGAGAAAGAGAGAGAGAGAGAACAGGCCTGTTATGGAGATTATCATCATCCTTTTGAGACGCCACGGTATTTTCCCAAAGAGGCAATGACATTTCTTAATTACTGTCTTCATGGGTAGCCATGTGTAGAGATTACCAGAGGCTCAGCAGTGCATTGTTCAGCCAAAGCCTTGGAGAATGATAATGCTGACAGTACAGCACTCTGCCATCCAACACTCTTCTCCTTCCCCCGCTCTTCATTACACCGGCTAATTACTTCTGCTGCTGGTGGGTGTGCAGTGTTGCTTATCCCATATAACCCCAGCAGCCCTCCACTGTCAGGGTAATTTACAGTAATAGCGTTACGCTCTCTTGCCACTCGAGCCCGGCCCACGTGGAACCGAAAGGCGCCGTTGTTCTTTCATCAAGCTTGGCTGCCGGATCAACAGCACTCGAGCGAGAGGCAGCCTGTGCTCCAAACTGGGGAAAATACGTGAACATCAGTTAGTCCTGGTGACTCCTTGGAGCTCGGATGTACCAAAAAAGATCTCCAAGGAATTTTGTTCTGGTCTCTGCCTTAAAATACATATGTATGCATGGGTTCATTTCTGCTCTCAGATGGTTTTCTCCATGTCAGTAGGAGAGTAAGAATAGGCAATTTTTTGACTTCTCACTAACTCAGCTTCAGTTCCCAGCAGAAATGTGCTAATATAACGCAAGTCTTACAGATACAGTTTTAATCAATTATGTATATATTTTTCTCTCTAAAGCATTTAAGTGCATAGGTGTGCTTTTACCATATATAATACATACATGTATTATATAATGGAAAGGTTCTGGGTGACTAATTTCTCTTTGTACCTTTCAAAAAGCTCACTTCCCTCCCTCCCTCCTTGTCCTACAGGTACATATTTCTATGCCTGCTTGTGGTTAGAGAGGATGAAAATAAATCCCACTGCTGTCTAGCAATGAATTCATATTTTGACTCCACTGACAGCACACAGTGATGTTATCGTGTGATATTAAACTTCCAGTTAATAAGAAGTCTGAACACTAGTATCAGTTCTTTGTGAAATATGGTTGATTCTGGGTATATACCAGAAAAACTGAAAATAGACTTGCTTTGAGCCATGGCCTTATTAACAGCTTGGTAGTTGCAGACATAGAAGCAGACTCTTAAGAGTTTGACAACTGTTGTATCCACCGTCAGAGTAACTCAGATATGATATTAATAGGAGAATAATTTGGAATATGTAAAAAAGCAAGTCAGTTATCTTGGTTAAAAAAAGTCTTAAGCTGGGATGTTTCTGTAGCAGATTTCTAAGCAAAATAAATATCGTCTATAAATACTCAATTATTTACGTAACTGAGTGTAATTATATATATATATATATACTTACAAACTAAACATAAAATGAGCATAATGGTTTATTGAATCTATTCACTGCTTAGAACCATGTTTAAGTAGCCTGTTAACCTTTTCCTGAAAGTGATCTTGTAAATCTGTGGTGCAGAAGTTTGCTTTACAATTAAATGATCAGTCTCTGTCCTGCTGTTCTTGAAGACACGAATGGCCTTCCCCCTTTTCCAGTCCAGCACATACTCCCCCCTTTCCTAATGCTGAGGTATTGTATTCACAGGCCAGTCAACTATATTAATAAACATAGGCAGGTGCACATTTAGAATATCCTGCCCCACCAGGATACAGTTTTTCAGTCCTGTCAGTGGCTGACTGAAGTTCAGGGCTGTGGGAAGCCCAGCCCTTCCCTTCAGTAAGGCTAAGACAGATGCAAATTCCCTCTGCAAGAAGCCAAGCATCCTGTGTTGCTGTCAAAATTCCTCAATTCCTGAAGAGGTGTGACTCAGTTCAGGCTGACTCAAACCCGAAATACCTCTGTCTTGTACGAGCTTCATCCTCATAAATAAATCCAGGCTGAATTTGGCCTATTAGGTGAGTCAGGTCCAACCACATGGTTCACAGTGATACAGAGAGTCACTTTTAATGGTCTGGGTGCTGCTAGAGTGAGAAGTCAAATACAAGCCCTCTCCTGTTTTTTCCTCCAAGCTTGGACTGTGTGAAATATGCAGCATAACTGAGCTCTGCTTCATTTGCCTTATCAGAATACATCTCTGCCCTGTCCCTAGGCTGGGAGTGAGGCTTATTACTTTGACCTCCAAAGGAACAATCAGCTGAACGTAATATAATTGACATGTGAGCAATGCAGAGTAGCTGGAAGGCCTGGGAATTTCTTTACTTTCTGTGTCAGCTGTTGATAACCCTCTGTGAGAGGGGAGAGCTGGAAGATTTGGCTGGCTCCCCATCATGCCTAGCTGGTTCTCATGGGCAGTGGTCTGAGAGCATCACTTTGTTCCTGACCTCACTTGCCAGATTGGAATGTGTCATAGCTAGTTCTCCGTGACAGCATTTCCCCTTTCTCAGGATTGTTGTTAGTGCCCTAGAGACTGTGACTCCAAATGGAGATTGCTCTGTTTGGCCCTTTCAGGATGCAGCCTTCTCCCAGTAACTTTACTCCATGTATTTACTTTTTACGTTTATTAAAGAATGATTTGTTGGAGATGTAAATTTTAAAGCAGTTTGTAAAAACTCTGTGCTATAAGAAACAGTACATCTAATAGAAGGAAGACCTGGGAAGAAGTCATTACTGGACTTGGAAATTGTGGTGTTAGAAAGCTGACTGCTTTGTAAGAGCCTGAGGCTCTAATCAGCAAACTTGTTGGTAATGAGTGATTTCATGTGGCCTATTGCTTAATTCTAAAACATAGAGGCTATATAAACAGCTCTGCAGTTCATTACAAAGTCAAATGGGTTTTGCCATTTAAATGGGCAAAGGTGACTGTGAGATTTAAGTGTTTCTATTTATTTCAGCCAAGTATGCTGTATATGTAGCAAGATGAAGGAACATTGAATAATAGAAGATCAGGATTCATTTTGGACAATGTTTATTTGGTGACTAGGGTTTTTTTTAGCATGCTGGTTTGTTCTGTTTGGTTTTTTTTGTTTTTTAACCTGATACCATGAGGAGAGCAGTAGTCAGATAGGAAGAGAATAGCCCTATTCAAGCCTATAGCTTGAAGCTATAGGTCTGTTTGACGAGGAATTTGAATACACTATCACTTAGTAAAGTCTTAGAGGAAGTAGAAAACAAAGAGAGGAAGAAGTTTGCAGTTTAATTCATAATTGAAGTCCCCTAATAACACTAAGGTTGTGCATTCGATCCCTATATGGGCCATTCAGTTAAGAGTTGGACTTGATCCTTGTGAGTCCCTTCCAACTCAAAATATTTTGTGAAGTTCTGTTAAATACTATTGAGTCGGTGAGTATGCTGTGAAAGCAGATAGTTCCTAAAATGGAAACCGAAATCAAAACCAAGGATCACGTTATTTGTATATTTACTTGCTGTAGAGGCCATTTTGCAGAATGTATGGTCAGTCTCAGAGGAGATTTCCATAAAGCTGTTTTTTTCATCAGCCTAAACTGCAACAATGAAGCCCTGGGAATGCTTGGCTGTGTGTCTGCGTGTTCATGCCTGAATATGGGGGAGTGGAGAAGGGAGAGTCACATCATGGCATATAAAGCTGTGCAGGTTCACAGAGATTGCAGGAAGGTGTCAGAAAAGGTAACTCAGGTTGAGGCCTGTATCTCCTTCGTTCAGTTAGCGTAGAAGATGATACTTGCAGTAAGAAGACAGAGGCGAGCTCTGAGCAGTCCTTGAAAGTGCCTGTCTTTGCTGGAGAGAGGCAAAGGAGGAGAGCAGAGAGACAGAAATCACTTTAAGATATTGTCGATGTTGGCGAGTGACCTGCTAAGTCAAGGGAAGGCAGAGAACCATGGGGTGGAGTTGAGGAATAAGCCATGATATTCACAGGCTGGGAATTTCACTCAAAATGGCCTAGGCATTCCTGTATAGAAGAGGTAGATCTGCTTGGATGCCATGGACATGAGAAGAGGACGAGCATACTACAACTTGTGTGATCTGCCTGGGGTCTGCTCAGAGCGAGTGTCTGAGATCCTTTGACCATGAGGGATGGTGACATCATGGAAGTGGTTTTTTTCATCAAAATGTTGTCATCACCACTGGCACGTTCTTCCATGTAGAGCACTCAAGGGAACATCTGCCCTAGAGGATTGTTCTCCTGGAGCAAGCTCCAGGGGCCAGACTGGTTCTGGACAGAGAGAGTTAAATTAGCATGCAGATTGGTGTTTAAAAGGAATAACTCGTCTTTCTAATGCATTGTTCATTCTTGGTTTTCATTCTGAGTGCTTAGTTTTGCTATAGTTCATGAATTAATTAATTATCTGCTAGGAAAGGAAACAGTATGGTAGAACAGCAGGGCAGAAAGAGAATATGGCACATTAGCAAAAATGAGCAGAGCAAGAATGGACATGAGAGTGGAAACTGTGTGGTTTATTTTCGTGATGTGCAGTTAAAAGCATGTGCTGGGTCACTTAAATTGGTTCAGTCTTTCAGGCTGAGCAAAAAGTAAAAATTCCTATTCCCACCCCTATTTCAAGTAACTTTGCAATGCTGCTAAAGCTCTCTTTAATGGGAATGAAAGGGTCTCACTCAGTACTTTGAAAAGTGAAACTACATTCTTTCCCTTTCTCAAGTGTTCACTGGCTTAAACTCTTGGTGACTCCTTGTCCTACTGCCTTTGAAGATTTTGGATAGATGAACCTCACGAGGAGGTCCCTGGGGTGAGAAGGTGCCAGAGCTTTGGCAATAGGGTCAGTGTAACTGTCCTGCAGCACAACTGTGGGGGTTTGATGGACCTGACCATAATCTTCCTTTCTGTTGTTAAAAGATGCCAGCATGGTCTATTAGTGTCATCTGCATTATAATGGAGCGGTACGTTGTCTGTCTCCAAATTACAGCATGGTAATACCTATTAATTTTGTCAGAATTATCATAATCCTCACACATATCCTACTCCCTACAAGCATGCAGCTTTAAAGCTATTTTTTTCCTGTTGGTATTTCTATTTTTTTATTGTTGCACAGTTACTGATTTTAATTGAGGTATACTGGACACACAGGAATGCCAGTGAGATATTTTCCTTTAAAAATCTGCAAGCCAGCAGCATTTCTATTCCATGCTGACTTCTTAGCCTTCTTATTGTCACAAATGCCTTTCTGAAGGATTTCACATGCCTTCAAGTGGTGCTTTCAAATCACTGCTTTGCGATGTCACTGGAGGGATCACATGCAGATACAACCCACAATCACATCTGTGAATATTATACAGTGTGTGTTTCTTCTCTGTCTCATGTCGGTGCTCTCCAGGTCTATGCAGATACACACATGTTTGTACTCATGTACAGCTGTATGTTTATTGATGTCATCTATGTGGAGGTGGTACCACCATCCTGCAAAACACCCTTTTCTGCATTGCTGCCAAAAAGGAGGATGAAGGCAGCAAACTCATTCCCAGTCTGTTCCTTTTCCACCAGCGTAGCGCTGGTAACACAGAACTTTGTATCGAAGCAGGAATGATCTGACATCTGCATTGTGTTAGGGTGGCAGTTGTCTTTTGGACTGTCTTTTGTTGAGCCTTCATCCTGTTGCATCATGCATGATGGGATGGTATAACAGGATAGCTCTTGCCACAGGCAGCCAACACAAAACTGTCAGCCTCATGATGATCATGTAAAATCATCCTCTCAATAAGAGAAGCCACGCAGTGTTGCTGGGGGTTGGGTGTTCATTCTCGGTGGGGGTGAATTTGCAGTAAACAGGGAAGTACTGGCACAGTCTCTCTGACAATGATCAGGGTATATTATTAGCTACTGATGAGACACCACTCCTTGGGCATCTGACGCTGAGCTGTACACCTTCCAAGTTCACAGAATGGGTCAGACTGGAGGGGTGGTCCCTCCAGTGTGTCATGTGGTCCAACCTCCCCACTCGAGTAGGGTCATCCCAGAGCACATGACACAGGATTGTGTCCAGACAGTCCTGGACTCCAGTGAGGGAGACTCCACACCCTCTCTGGGCAATCTGTTCCTGTGCTCAGTCACTCACTTAATAAAGAAGTTCAGGTGGAACTTCCTGTGTATCAGTTTCTGCCCGTTGCCTCTTGTCCTGTTGCTTGGCACCACTGAGCAGAGCCTGGCACCTCCCTGCAGACACTGAAAGAGATTGATGAGGTCCCCTCTCAGTCATCTCTTCTTGAGACTGAACAGGTCCAGCTCCCTCAGCCTTTCCTTGTAAGAGAGCTGCTCCAGTAAAAGTTGCCACGACAGCCAAATTTTTTGGATTGCCTCACCTGCTGGGAGATCGTGAAAAGTCTCTATGATCCTCCAGAGCCCTTTTGGGACAGGATTGGCAGGAGAAAAATCAAGGATTGATTGTGTTTACTGTGTTCAGTTATGTGAAGTGTGTGTGTGTGGTATGTTTCCACAAGGAATGCAAGAGATCTGTTATATGGATACCAATTAAAGCGGAATTAGACAAGCTGAATGGAGTATTACAGCAGTTATATTTGTTCCTTTTTCCTTTTTTTTTTCTTAATTTAATGAGGCCTAATATTCTCAGCCAGCCTGATGCACCAGACCTTTAGCTAAAACTGTCACCAGTTAATGAGGATTTTCCAGTGCGCTTAACCTGAGGCATAAAAGAGGAGCACAGATATGTCAGTATTCCCTTGATTTGACTGTCTATTCTCTGGATTCGTGAGTAAGACACTTTGAGTGCAAGTTGGGTTTTTTTTTTTAATGTAATATAATTGAATGAGTTTTTTTGTGGTGCATTTGTGGCGATCAGAGCCCTGACTTTGCAGTTCCTCCCACCAGGAGGATGCTCCCCTGAGCACAGCCAGGCCCATGCCCGTGTACATGCGCTCACACACGTGGAAGGGCACACGTGAGGCTCAGCAGACAGTCTGTCTGCTCCTTCCCTGCAGCTGGGAAGGGAGTTTACCTTCCAGCTCTCCTCAGTCTCATTACATGCAGGAGCAGGTCTGTGCCGTTCCACACGTCTGCACAGTGGCTTCAGCGGGGTCCTCTGGAGAGCTGTCAGCTTTTTCCTCTATGCCAGTCTGGTTGACAATGCAGTACATGAAGTTGTGAAGCACAGAGCTCTGCTACCTTAAGGGTTGCAGGTTTTTCCTATTTCCTTTTCTGTTTTGTTTGTTTGTTTGTTTTTTTGTTTTGTTTTTTTGTGGGGAAGGATGTTTAGCAGAGTTTTCACTTACTTTTTTTTTAAACTGGAAGAGAACAGCCTGTTTCTTATCCAGTTGCAGGTTGTAAATTACCTCAGGCTTAGAAAATCAACTTGGTTTTAGTAATAAATCCCCTGGTGCATTGTTTGCAGTATTTCATGTATACAAGCTATTAATCCGATTCTTTTTTACAAATCTCATTTTTAATCAGTCAGTCAATATCTTTGACCTTCCTAGTCATTTGGTCTATAACAATAACTTCTTACAGGATACTATTTTTATACATGAATGTCGTAGATACCCCTTCTGTCCAACAAATAACCATAAAAGCAGACATCCATATGCTCTTTCACACCTAGGAAATGCTAGTGCTAGCAACCAGACACCTGAAGTTGTTATTATTATTGTTATTTGGGGAGTACTTTCTGCTTTTCATACAAAACACCTACTAGCGCAATACGTCTTATTGTCAAAATAACCTTATTATTTCAACATCTTCCATATCATGGCAGGAATCCCACACACAACAGGGTGTTCTCTGATCCTGTTGTCATTTTTTTTGCCTATTCTCACAGGCAAACATTTGATCTTGACTTCTAAAGCTGAATGTTTTTCAGCAATACTATTTTTTTTTCCCTGTCATTCCTGGTTTTTACTTCGGAGTTTTGTCCTCTGGGAGGGCTGTGTATGTTTCTGTGCGTGTTTTTTATTTGCTGCATATTTTACATGTGTAGCTAAATGGAATTAATAGCCCTTTGTCTCTCTTTGAGAAGTCTCTCGTTCACCGTGCATCACTTCAGTTGCTAAGAGTCATTTATGCAGTTAATGCAAACTTTTGACTAGGCAAGTAGTTGTGTTCTTTTCCCAGGGTGCTGGGTTATACGTCTGTCTTTGGGGGTTAAAACCAGTTGGGTTTTTTTCTGTATCATTGTATTTATTGTCATCTTTTTAGTAAATTGTAACTCTGATTTATAATCTCTCTTGAGCTGGGTTCATTTCTCCTGCTGGTTTACTTTTAAATCAGCACAGTACGCTACATAGAAGGGGAAGGTGAATGCTTGGTTCGTTAAAAGAATGAGAAGCTGATCTTTTAGAGGTTCACACTGACTAACACTGCTTTGTGTCCGAATCTGATGGCCAGTGATACCTCTGGGGAAATGTCCATGATGGCTCAAATTACAGAGAGAAGCGTTTGGAGAGGCATAGGTACTTCTTTCTTTTAAATCACCTGATACACTTGTTAAAACTAGGTAGCCCTGCAGGTGAGAAGAATCCTTTTTCAGGGGTCTTCTGTAGGTTGGCAGCACTGTGCCATGCCGGTTCACGCTGACTGTGGGGACAAATATGCACAGCTAGGCCCAGGGATTTTTCCCTGCTCCACATTAGTCACACGTTGTAGACCACCATGCTCTGAAAGTTTCCCTTTTGTTTTTTGCACTTCTCATTTTTTTCAGGGACGTTCTGTTGATAGGAAAATGAGATTAAGTGACTGGATTAAACATTTCAGCCCCTCGACTCACCAGTAAGGCAATCTGCAAGGGGAAGGTAGCAAACATGGTAATGCAAACAGTCTGGATGCCCCCTTATACTCACTGGAAATTCCATGTCTTGCAACTTGTGCCTGTTGCCTCAGGAGACTGGCCTCTTGCCTCTGTAGCCTCCCACTTGGTAGTAGGAGTGTGCAGTTAGATTTCCACATGGACCGTCTCCTCTCCAGGGTAAACAAACCCCCATTTCCTCAGCCTCATCCCTTATTTTGTCTATTCCATTCCCCTAACCATTTTAGCAGTCCTCTGCTGGGCTCTCTCTGATCTGTTGATATCTGTCTTGTACTGTGGGGGGAGACACAGGAGGTTTCATATGCAATTTCAAATAAATAGAGGGGGAATAATCTCTTCTCACAAGCTGCTGGTTATTTCTTGCTCGTGCAGCTCAGTATGGCACTAGTCTTCGTGATTACAACAGTGCATTGCTGAGTGCTGTTCAATATTGTCCTCAAATGTACACGACACATTCCTACTACCTGAATTGAGTATTCCTCCAAACTTCCACTATTTTGCAACTTGGCATTTCTTTGCAGTGGGAATTTTCCTTCAGGTGAGAACGTATGAAGGACTATGACTTTATGTGTGGATGCTGTATGTGCACTCCTTTCATCCGGAGCAGAGAACAAGAGTAATGATGTGGCATAAATAGTGTGGGGACAAAACCCTGATGGTAATACTGTCTTGGCAGCATACTCCTTTTCTGCATTCCTGTCTCCAGCTACTGCTTAGCTAAGGAACACAAAAGAGAAAAGTAAGATTAAATATATTTTTGTATATATTCCTATGGCAAAAGGAGTGAGAACCCAGAGGGACTGGAATTGCTATTGAGCTTTAATATTGATCCTCTGTCTAGTGGTTAGGAATGCCTTTGATTCTGGTTGGGGCTCCATGGCTTTCTGTCCAGTTCAGATGCCTTCTCCAGCATCAGAATCCCGGTCAGCACAGATCTTACAGGGGGATGCAGTGCAGGACAAAAAGGAAATTGCCAGATGTAATGGTACGGATTCGGCTTTCTTGCCGAACGCTCAAACTTTATGGTTTGCAGCTTTTCCTCTCCCCACCCTTTCTGTGAACACAAGGGAAAG